>JAVSBV010000029.1:2930934-2941269 GCA_033117975.1 Parotocinclus spilosoma | reverse complement strand
TTCAATACATTGGTTGCTAAAGTGAACAAACAAGGTTCAGATGCTCATTACAACCCCAGTTCAATTTACTAAAAATTAAATTAAAATTCCATCAGTGCTTTTTTAGGCTACACTTTTAAAGATGACAATGAATAGTTAAACACAAATGCAACAATGTGGTGCTTAATTTGAGTTTTATCCTGCCAGAACAAAAGGCTACTTCTCATATTTGAAGCACATCTCTCTAAATTCAGTCCCTTTGCGTTATGTATAGAATAAAATAAAACTAAGCAATATTAAATAATGAATTTTAATTAAATGGTACTTGTGTCTATCCTGCTTTCCAACTGTTCATTTGCTCTAACGGCTAATGTACAGAAAAGAGTTCAGGAGAGCTCACAGATACCAAGGTTTGGAAATTGGGGTGATTGTTAAGTCAATGCAAGTATTTTCATTAATATTGTTATTCAATTTAGAAGGCTACTGTGTTACATGTTGCACTATGGACACTGTTGTTTATATGTTCTAGGACCTTTTCACTTGGTCGGATTCTTACTCTCTGGATCAGGGCAAGCTTTGTGTTCCCTTACCTAATGTTTTACAAATTTGGCACCGTTTTCCAAATTTCTCTCCTTTTAAGTAAACGACTAGAGCATCCCATTGCAACAAGTGGATGGACTAGGAGTTGTTCAATTCCATTACACTGCTTTATGTTTAAGAATTTAGCAATACCATCTGAATTGCAGCAGAGGCTGCTGTATTTCACAGCAATGGTGTAACTCTTTATAATTACTGCCATGGTGGCTGTGATCGGACTCCTACATAATGTCTCAAATGTGTGTGTGTGTGTGTGTCCCCTTGTGTGTAGGTCCACTATCCTGCAGCAGCAGTTTAACCGTGTGGGTAGGGTGGAGCACGGATCGGTAGCCCTACCTGGCATTATGCGCTCGGGCTCCATTGGTGGTCCAGATTCATATAACATTGGCACCATACCTGGTCCGCAGCAGCAGATCACCATAGGGCAGATGCACAGAGGACATATGCCTCCACTGGTAAGATGCTCTCGCTGGTTTCAGCTACACACTCCCATTTTGTGATTTGACTGTCAAATCACAGGGCGTGTGCATAACAATGTTTCCTGTACTGTGTCTGTTTTATCAGAGCCTTGCCCAGCAGGCACTAATGGGCACCATAAACAGTAGCATGCAGGCAGTGCAGCAGGCCCAGGCTGACCTCGGCGAGGTGGACAACCTGCCACCACTGGGACAGGACAGGGTGAGGACACGCTGCTATTACAACCTCTATTTATCTGCTTTAAAACACGAGATACATTAGAGATCTATATTAAAGGCTGAACACTTAACTGCGCATTTAATTACTGTATTTTGTAATTTGTTGAGTTGGCTTCAACAGTTACTGAAATGATATCAGTGAGCATGGTTAAATGAGTTCTCTAGTTAAAGTTTAGTATAATTTTTTTTATAAAATATGGGGCGTTAAGTTAACTGCCATTTGTATGTTTTTGCAAACACGTGTCAACACAAATTCGGCTATACAAGAATTACGCCTACTATGGTGCATTTCTATGCATGTTTTAAACATTAAAAGCTCAGTTTTTTTTTGGTTTGGTGGGGGTGGTTTTGCCAATTGCTTGCCATACAGTTGTGGCCAAAAAGTTTTGAGAATGGCTCAGTTTTTTGTCTTTTTTTTTTTTTTTTTTTTTTTTTTTTTTTTTTTTTTAGAACATTTTGTCAGACTTTTATATGGAATAATGAAGTACAATTATAAGCATTCAAAGTGTTTTTTAACTTTTTATTGACAAATACATCCAGGCTTCGTGTTTACAGTGTTGACCCTTAATTATTTAAAACTTTATCTTAAGTTAACTTAATTATTTATCTGTCCTAATCAGATATACCACAGGTTCTCGATGGGATTGAGATCTGGAGAGTTTCCTGGCCATGGATCCAAAATTGTAATTTTTTGTTCACCGAGCCACTTGGTTTTCACCTTTACCTGATGCGCCATCATGGTGGAAAAATAATTTTTCATTTCCAAATTTCTACTTTATTGTTGGGAGAAGTTGCTCTTGGAGGATGTTTTAATATAATTCTTTTGTTATGGACAGAAGATAACAGAAGAAAAGCACCACTACCCTTTTAAAGCAACCAGTCTGCTCTTCTAATCAGCAAGACAGTGATATCATCATGTATCATAATGAACTATTTCTCCTTAACTAATGACGTCATCACTGAAATTATGTTAGCAGGCCATTTCATGGAGCTTATAGAATGCAGTTGTTTTTGTGATAAGGCCATTTTCATGGCAGGAATGACTTTGCAATTAATTGCAGCTTATCAGATTACTCTGCATAATCTTTAAAAGAGGCAATACGAATACATAAAAAACTAAAATCTGTGTCATTCTTAAAACTTTTGGCCATGACTGTAGAATGCAGCGTATAAATGTTGTCTCCAATCAAGATGCTTCATTAAGATTCGCATGTTGGGGCATGCTAACATTCTTATTATCACCAGTCTGTGATCCAATTTACCATTCAGGTAATTTGATAGTGGTAGCCTAGTGGTTAAGACACTGGACTCTGGACCAGAAGGAAATGATTCGTCCAGAAGGTCCATGGTTCAAATCCCACCTTTGCCAATCTGACACAGTTGGGTCCTTGAGCAAGACCTTTAACCCACAATTGCTTGAAAAAGACTGGGCGTCTACTAAATGCTGGAAATGTAAATGAAATGTAATGGACTGGTATCCCCATATGTACTGGTATCCCCATATGCTCTCCGGGCAGAGGAGCTGGAACACCAATGACATTGACTAGTGAAAAAGTATTAATGCAATTATTATTCTGTTGTGTGAATATGTAAGTCCTGAGGTTGTAGATGCAGTATATGGCATGGGAAAATGTTTGTCATTAAAATTGTCAAACTGTTTTATATGGTTGCTAAGTTTTAGGATATATTGCAGTATGCTTATGGGTCTCTCTGGGAGTATGTAGCCATTCTGATGTTGAGAAGACTCTCTGTATTTGACATATTAATCATTTGTACATTGTGGACTGTTTATTTAATATAACTTGATCAGTCTTATGTGGATATGTGTGCTCCGTAGTGTAGAAAAAAGCCAGTGAAAGCAAAGACTCATGATTGACCAAGCAAAGACCCATCTTGACATATCTGAGAATTTTGTAGTCATCATCTCTCCCTTCTTTCTAATAGGCATCTAGAGTGTGGATTCAGAACAAGGTGGATGAATCCAAGCATGAAATCCATTCTCAAGTAGATGCCATCACTGCAGGAACAGCGTCTGTAGTGAATCTTACTGCAGGTAAATATATAAATAGGGGATCATAACATGTATATGGTTCAAATCCACTCACTCCCTACACTTGTTTCTCTAGTTGGATGTATATAATATTGTGTCAGCAGATATATCATGTTTCTTGAAGTCCAGGGCTGATAAACATGAAAGCATCAAACCTGCTCCAATATCAACACATTGTCTTCCAGTTTACATTTGGAGCAAGGCAAAGAGCAGGCTCATCTTACTGCTAAATGATTGGCCTCTTTTCAGTGCCTCATATAAGTAGTCACCCTCCATGAACTGTTTTTCATGCTGTAAATTGAAGGGAAAATAACTGGAATTATCTGCACACTCTATAATATTAAAATGTGAGGACACTCAATATGCATTAATAAAGTAATCATACTCAAATCCAAAACTTTATAAAGATATAGTTAGGAATTAAAGCATTGTATGTTGTTCTGGACTTCTAAGAGGTCTAATTAATTGAATAGGATCCACCTGTATGCATCTAGCTATCACATGGTCTCAATATAATTAAACTATCTGGAAGGTAACAGAGTTTGAGAGCAGGGCCTACTGAAACGTCATGAAAATCATGAGTCATCAAAACAATCCAGAAAAAAAGCTGTCCATCAGAAGTCGGTGGAGGATCATGGAGGGCAATAATCAGAAAAGTAACCGAGACACCGAAGGCTATTCTGAAAGAGCTATAGAGAGAGACGGATGATCTTATGGCATAAGATATGACATTAAATTAATAATAATAATAATAATAGTATAATATAATAGTAAAATTATTATAATATAATATAGTATATAGTATAATGATAATATTAATAATATAAGAATAAACATAGCTTGAACTCACTTGAAAATATGTAGATAAGTACTATGTAAAACTACTGTATATGCCGCATTGAAACTATACACAATATACAAATGTATCATTAAGTTACTGCTCAGTGAATAGCTGATGTCAGCATTACAGTTTATTCTAATGAGATACGAAATTTCTGTTGCAATAGGATATTTCACAAGAATTATTGGGATACCTCCCAGTGAAATATCCCATAATGAAATATCCTATAATTTCTATGAGCAGTGTAGTACATTACAGTGTTGTACATATTATTGCACAGAAGTGTTTTAGGCGTGCCTTTGAATACATATTGTATGTTTGTCTTAAAAGTTGCAAGTGTTCCACTAGGTAAGATGTACTGTACATCCCTGCTGGGGATTAAGGGTTGTGGCAATAAAGCCATTTTATATTACATTTGCAGTTTGCCAGAAGGCATGTTGGGTATTCAGCTAACTTTTGGCAAAAGGGTACTCTGGTATGATGAGATGTAAATGTTGGCCTTGTTGCAAAGTGCTGCATGTGGTGCAACAATTTCAAGATCCTTATGTGGGAAATTATTTTATCAAAAAGACTAGCTACAATAATTGCAATGAAAAAACGTAATACGAATATACGTAATAATGTGGAGAAGTTCAAAAAGAGTAAATACTTCTGCAGGGGACTGTAGAACTCTATTGATGAAGGAACATGATGTGCCCTGAAGCTGCTCTGTTTGGCAGGCTCTTTTGTTTCTGAAAGCATGCCAGATTTCTGTTGGATTTAAGCTTGGTGTGCCATCTGTTTAATAGGCCATAAATCTGTTAACCGTTAGACCACTGGGAATTTACACTGTTTTATCCAAGTCCATCTACATTAAAGAAGTTCTGTTTAGAAATTGTTACTTAAGCCTGTGTTGTTTAGGTGAAGTAGTGCAGTATGTTTATTGAGTGTTTCTAATAGAAGTATGCATCGCTTAATGTCTTTATTACATTCAGCAAAACTGCACATTATGTGATCTGAAAGTTGTATGAGCACCATATTATATGGCATACTGTAGAATGTATCTGCATTGTCTAACTAGACAAGATACTGCAGTGTTTCTGCAAACATTGGCAAATGTGATATCAACCTTTTGCGTTACGCATTTCAGTTTTTTATTTATTTGTTTAATTGATCTTTCACACTTTATAACTTTTTAGGTGATGTACAATGTTGTATTTGTGTTTTTATTGCGTTTTTAACAGGTATTTCAGAAAAGCGCAAAACAAACTGAAGTGTGCATGACGCTGTGAAAGACGAGCACATTTATCTTTGGTTTACATTTAGAGCATTTACAGCATTGACATTGTTACCCAGAGCGACTTACGACTGATACAATCAATTCAAGTAATTGTGGTATATATATGTATGTATGTATGTATGTATGTATGTATGTATGTATGTGTATATCTCCCAACATTGCTTGGAAGCTTGTTGTTTTGTGGGACTGTGGTAGCATAGCGGTTAAGACACGGAACCATGGTCTAGAAGATCAAGAGTTCAAATCCCACCTCTGACAAGCTGCCACTGTTGGGTCCATGAGCATGGCCCTTAACCCCCAAATTGCTTAAATTGATTGTATCAGTTGTGAGTCGCTTTGAATAAGGTCATCTGCTAAATACTGTAAATGTAAAGAGGCAAAATTTGAACCCTGAACCTTCTGGTCCATAGTGCCCTTAACTGCGAGGCTATCACAGTCCAAAGATTATTTTTATTGTTTCTCTGCTTGTTCTCCAAACCCCATGTGGTACATCAGGTCATATACACAAATAGAAGCTAATTTGCAACTGTCCAGTGATCCGCGTGTGGTTCTCACACTTTGAATGCAGATCCAGCAATTATAATGAACCTGATTAGTAAGGTCTGCCAAATGTTGCTGATGTTGCATGTTTTCAAAAAATAATTGAATTAACTGTCTGCATCTGAGGTTGTGCTGTTACAGGTGTTATTACAGCTGCTGTACTCTTACAGGTAATTTATCCTCCAAGATAATCTATGGGTAAATGTCCTTACTAAAAAGGGCTGGACTATGGACATACAGGCGAATGGACCTTGTCTGAATGAACATTTTGTGCTGCATATCTGCATATCATACATGTGAAAGTAAACGAGAAAATATTAATGTTTGGATGCAGTGGAGATATTCTGTTCATTGTGTTGGTAATGGTTATACCATTTACCTATATTGGACAGGCAAAGATAATTTTTATCCATGCTGACCTTGGATGGATCTGGCACAGTTACTACATACAAAACTGAATTATTTTAATGTAGTAGAAAAATAATTTTATTTTAAATGCTCAGGTTGTAAAACAAATTGCACATGGCTCAGTTGTTTTGTGGGTAACCGAGAAATATCACAAATGTTATGTGATACAAAATTTAAGCTATATTAATTTCTCACGCTTAACATAATGTTTAAACTGTTTCTACTCTCTTGAAAGGTGACCCTGTAGACACAGACTACACGGCTGTAGGCTGTGCCATTACCACCATCTCCTCCAACCTGACAGAGATGTCGAAAGGCGTGAAGCTGCTGGCGGCTCTCATGGAAGATGAGGTGGGCAGCGGCCAGAGGCTAATGGGAGCAGCCAGGACTCTAACAGGGGCGGTCTGTGACCTGTTGAGGGCTGTAGAGCCAGCTTCTGAAGAGGTACGCCTACACACACGATGTGAAAGACTGTTATTTTAAAAAAGAAGGCCCAGTGTAGTAACACCGGTGTGATTTATCAGCCCAGGCAGACAGTCCTGACAGCAGCAGGTAGCATTGGCCAGGCAAGTGGTGACCTGCTGCGCCATATTGGAGAAGGAGAGACTGATGAAAGATTCCAGGTGGGTATGCAGGACACCCCAACCACCCCCCACCCCATCCAAAAAATAAAACGAAGCATTATTGCCCAGGGAGAAGACAACACACTTACTTTACCTTATCATTGTCTCTTGTATTTTGTTTACATGGATGTTGTTTAAGTACATTATATGTGTGCTGTTTCACAATGCTTCAGGATATCATGATGAACCTGGCCAAGGCAGTGGCCAATGCAGCAGCACTGCTGGTGCTGAAGGCGAAGAATGTGGCACAGGTGGCTGAGGATACAGCACTGCAGAATCGTGTGATCACTGCAGCCACACAGTGTGCCCTCTCCACTTCACAGCTAGTGGCCTGTACTAAGGTACCACAATGCAACATTTGGCATGATTATAGACTGTAATTCATGCCATGCCAGATGGAGTACACTACTGGCCAACTTAAGAGGCTCTGTGAGAACCATTGTTTGACAAAACTGTATGTACGTGCTTAATTCCAGTCATGTGATGAATAAGGAGTAAGAGTATGCTAAAATGCTGGTTTTGACCATAAATTGATGATTTGAGATGACTGTACTATACACAGCTCTTAGAATTGGAGTTGCTAGACCTGGTAATCATTAATATCAGGATAGACTTATAAATGTAATAGCTGGACATAGAGACTGATGATACATAGATAATTACATGTATGGATATGGCATATGGAAAAGAAAATAAATGTTATTTTCGGCGTTTCTCTTTTTGTAGGTGGTGAGTCCCACGATCAGCTCTCCTGTATGCCAAGAGCAGTTGGTCGAGGCAGGCAGGCTGGTGGAGCGCTCGGTGGAGGTGTGTCTCAAAGCATGCCATGCTGCCTCCGATGAGGCCGAGCTGCTTCGGCAGGTGAACAGTGCAGCAAGCACCGTCAGCATGGCCCTCAGTGACTTGCTTCAGCATGTGCGCCACTATGCAAGCTGTGGAGAGCCGATCGGCCGCTACGACCAGGCTACTGACACCATAATGACAGTCACTGAGAGTATCTTCACCTCTATGGGGGATGCAGGTAAGGAAACACAACTTCAAAAGCTGCTACGCTGGGTCCCTCAGATTTATTAGTATTATAGTATTAGGACTGGTGTGTATGTTTACCGCAATTAGCTATTGCTCTAATATAGAATAAATAACAACCTATACAGTTTTACAAGGTACTATCCAGGCAGTTTGCAGCTCGGCAGTTCTGGAATTTGAAGTCTGGACTTTCAGGTCAATAGTTATAGTACCTTTTGCACTGTGAATCCTATAAATGATGGGTATAGCGTCAGCTACACAGTATACAGTAAAACTTGTTGAGTATTAAGCAACCTTTAATTAAAATTAATATTCACTGACCACACCTCCTTGTTTCTCCTGTCATTGTCCATTGTATCAGTTCCACTTACTTATAGATTTATAGATTAGCTTTGTAAATCTATAATTACAGACTAGTCTTCGGAACGAAACACAGGACTACCACAGATCAGGGACCTCATTTCCAATTAAAAAATTTGCATGGATTCTGAACTGAAAGTGTGACAAAAACCAGGAAATAGTATGTGCACAATAACCTTCTAAATTGTGCAAATGAGCAGGGTGGGTTTGTTGATTTTGTCATAACTTAACATTACCCTTCTAAACCAGATACTTTAGAAGAGCCAAACCCCAATCAGCAGACTCATTACTTCCCCACCCTACTTCATAGTATACAGTCATAACAATCACACACAAGTTGTGTCAGGGTACAAGGGCATTGCACCCTCTGACAGCTGCTCTGAATTAAATGTAAAGTAATATATTTTGTGACTAGAGCAGTTTATTTAAGCATTAAAATGTCATTATGGATCATGATTTGGTAATTCACTATGGTTTAAGGAAACCTTTTAAGGTCTCTTTCAAACAAAGCATATGTGTGTTGTGGTTTAAAACAATAATTATTGTTCAAGCTTTTTAGTCTTTGGCACTGTATCACAAAACAATACAAGTTTTCCGGTAAAAAAACCCTCATATTTTAACTACTTTCCAGCTAACAGATTCTGCTAATGTAATGTGACACATTTGATGGCACATTTTTATAAGTTGCTTTAAACCATTTCGGATGTAATGCCTAGTCATGGAAAATATTCACTGATAATAATGTTTCTGTGTTACATTCTCACATACCACATTGCTCTCATCAGCCAGCTGTCTCTTACCCTGAGATATAAATACCCAGCAGTGAATAATAAATGCTAATGTGCCAGAAGTTCAGCTACATCTTGTAGATTATTATGCTTTAATCCTGTTTTATCCAAGTCTCCAGTTATGATTTTGTGGGCCTTGCTTTTTGTCTCTATAATACACTTGAGGTTTTTGGGCTGTGGGTTCTGGTAATTGAGTGTAAGATGTGGTTAAATATATTCTACTGTGGTGTTTTTATTCCTTGAGCTATTTATTATGGGATGGTTATATGGCTGAAAACCTCAAGTCCACTACATACTTTTTGAGATGTTGAAAACATGTAATATAAAACCTCTACATGGCCCAGGATCTGGTCTCAATCAAGTGTGCTTGCATGCAGATGTTAAGAGGAAACACATGATGCGAAACCTCATGTTAACCTTTGACATCTGTTTCACAGCGATGGCTGATGGTTTTTAAATCAGTGGAAGGACATTCACATGTAATCACTCCATTTTAGTCAGCCATAGTAGTGCACTTTTTATATCCAGACAGTGGAGCTGTATTTAATTGCAGTGCCTAATACAACGTCATTTTATATCGTCAACATAATTTTAATTGCATTTTTGGAAATAGTATGTTTTTTGAAATGTTGTTAGACTTGCTGGCATTGGTTTATGGAATTTTGAGAAGTCAGTCGTACTTCAGATCAGGACAAATAAAAAGCACACTGTCCTATTATTATTATTATTATTATTTTTATTTTTTTTTTCTGATTAAAATGCGCTTGTTCTTGCTCTATTTTCTATGCATATGTGCACAACTCCAAAATTATTTGTTAATAGCCATTTACATTTTTGAACACACATACATGTGCACCAAAGATATCCAGAGATGTTAATATTTTGGCGAGTGGCTTAGTTTTGTGTCTAGTGTATTGAAGCTGATATTGCATGCAGGTTAAGCTGTTCATCAGAAGGTATCAGAGTTTATGAATAAACACGAGTTCAAGCATCGGTATGGACACTGGTAAAATATATATGGGCAGCACGGTGGCTCGGTGGGTAGCACCGCTTGCCTCACAACAAGAAGGTTTCCCAGGGTGGAGCGGCTTGGGTCCTTTCTGTGTGGAGTCTGCATGTCCTCCCCGTGTCTGCGTGGGTTTACTCCGG
>JAVSBV010000029.1:2909173-2930834 GCA_033117975.1 Parotocinclus spilosoma | reverse complement strand
AAAAAAACTGTGCTTTTCTTTCAAAAATAAGGAAATTTCTAAGTGACCCCAAACTTTTGCACGGTAGTGTGTATATATATATATATATATATATATATATATATATATATAAATGGGTAGTCTAAATGTAATCACCTATGTGTAAATTATATAGCACTGTACATATCAAAGCACCCCAACAAACACACTGATACATAAGGTAAGGCATGATTTTAGTTCTGGCTCTTTGCCTTTCGATGAAACGTTAACTGTGGGTATCGCTAGTGAGGACCCTTAATTAATGGTCAGGTTACCTTTTACTTTAAACACTTTCCTGCAGCTTTAATTCCTGGAGGAACACTGACCAGATGAAATTTGATTTAGTTGAAGTAATGAGAAATTTGACTTCAACTGGCTGCTGCAAGATGTCTGTATAGGATGAAGCTGAAATTTGAAGGCAGCATTTGAAATAACTAACATCAGCTTGCTTATTAATAGGCATGACTGTGTCTGGGTGTGCTTGTAGGTGAGATGGTGCGACAGGCCCGTGTGCTGGCCCAGGCCACCTCAGACCTGGTGAATGCCATGCGTTCGGATGCAGAGGCGGAGGTAGATGTGGATAACTCCAAGAAGCTACTGGCTGCAGCCAAACTTTTAGCTGATGCCACTGCTAGGATGGTGGAGGCTGCAAAGGTAAGGAAAGTAATAATTAGTTCTGTCATCACAAGAAATAAATATGCTAAGTAAACGTCAAAAATATGCCCCCTCAAAATGAATGGCTTCCTAATTACTTTAAACATAGTGACTGTTATATTGTTGAGATCGGCTAAAGTTAATATTAGTTTACCATAAAATTTCTGCTGCACATGCCATTTTCCAGCTTCTGTTACTCCATCACAGCTTGCTAGCTAATTTGATTACTGTTTTAAATCCATCTGTGCTGAAAGCTCCTATAGACAATGTCAGCAGATTAGCATATACAACCTTTTATATTCCCTTGATATGTGTAATGTACATTCTGTGTGAAATATAAGGAAGCATGAGTGGGTGTGCTAAAGTGCTGTAGGCTCAATGGCATTTTACCAGTCGGCAGGTGCTCTTGGTTTTGACTCATCACGCAACATGTTTTCAGAACAAATTGTTTTCTCCAAGCATTGTTTTTATAATTGGGTTTAACTGACTGGGGAGTAAAGTGAACATGTTTAAAGTTTACCATAACAAATGGTACCTCAAATTTTCTGCATTCAGACCTTCAACACCTTCAAATAAGCTGGAACTGAAACGCTTTAACAGCTTTATGTTGTTATGATTATGTAGTCATTTCAGTATTGAGGATACCAAAGCACACATTTGGCTACCAAAGAAATCCTAGAAAACCATTTAAATAAGCTAGGCTAGAATATACATTTTGAGTGTAATAATATTTTTATTTGAAATTGCATTAGTGACATCAAAACCTCCTCTTTGTTTTTGCACTCATTGTCCATTAGATCCAGTCAACTTAACATGTATGCAAACCTTAGTTGTGAAATGACAGAATGTAGTTTATCTGCACGGCATAATTTGTTATCCATTCACATGGTTCAAAGGGTGCGAAGGGTGCAAACAAAGTATGCATAACAGTGTAACAGGGCACATTCTCCCTCATGCATATTGTGTGTTTGTGTGTATTATATACATAGTTAGTTTTCTTTGAGCTCTGCCACTTTATAGACAATATCTCTCGCTGATAACTGTTTCCTAGGTAACGGTGAAATCTGCTGATGGATTTGCATTGAATGTATGTCACGTACACACTGTAAAAGGGTGTCTGGTTCTGTGAGAGTAAAATCTGCGATATTCTGAATTCAAATGGTGTTTATGCTTTAAGCTTCTCGTAAAGCAGTAGCCTAGTTTTGTTTCTAAAATGTCCCGCTTATTTTTGATTAGAGAGAAATAGTCCACCTATATTAAATGAAACTTGAGGCGCAGTCAGTAATCTCGAATTAAGTATTTATTCATACCCTACCTTTTCGTGCGTGCATGCGCGCCTGCAAGTTTTCCCACCTACAAAGAATTTAGATATCTAATTTTTATTGTAGGTACACTTTAACTGTGAGGGACAGAATCTAAAGAAAAATCCAGAGAATCACATTGTACATTTTTTAAATAATTAACTTTTTGATACGACAGGAAAACAGAACTTATATGTAGTACAGAAACCTTTGTTTGCAATTACAGAGGTTTTCTGTAGTTCCTGTAGTGACCCTGAAAAATCTCTATTTTGGTCTCATCTGACCACATGACCTTCTCCTATCCCTCCTCTGGATCATCCAGATGGTCAATGGCAATAACAAACTTGAAACGGGCCTGGACATTTGCTGGCATGATCAGGGGACCTTGCGTACTCTTCAGGATTTTAATCCATGACAGCGTAGTGTGTTACTAACCGTCATCTTTGAGACTGTGGTCATTGTCCATTGGTTTCTCCCATGTAGTTCTGGGCTGATTCCTAACCTTACTCAGAATCAGTCTCACCCCACGAGGTGAGATTTTGCATGGAGCTCCAAACCATGGAAGATTGACAGTCATCTTGTGTTTCTTATTATTTTCTTCTTCTAAAGTCTTTGGTCTTGGGCATGGTGGTGAGGTTGGAGTGTGATTGATTGAGTCTGTGAATTTTTTTTATGCCAGTAACGAGTTCATACAGGTCAGATATATACAATGAGTCCAGAATAGGAGGGCTTCTTACCTAAAACCTAGTCTGAGAGTGCCAGAGTTCTTGCTGGTTGGTAGGTTATCAAACATGCATTTCATGCAATAAAATGCAAATTAATTATTAATTTTTTTCAACCATTATTATTTATAGGTGGGAAAGCTTAAAAAATTGTCAGTCTATCAAATACCCCCCCCCCCTCCCCACATCTCCCCCAACCCCCAAAACCCCAAAAACGTATGTGCCATTTAACATTAATCTGATCATTGCCTATTCACTCTAATGGCTTAAAAATGACAGTAAACTAGTACATTTTAGTATCAGAGCCAGATGCCAGACAAAGACTTAACTGGGCTCAGCCTAGATTTTAGAAATATAGAGTGCGGTATTCCCTCTAGTCTCTTCTAGTGTGTGTTGCTTATACTGGAAGTAGACATTCCAGTCGTTTTGGTTTGCTCTTGTTATCTGAATTGAAGAACTGAAATCATATTTTTAGCCCAATTGTGGCGTAAAACTAACATATATATGGCCAATTGGCCAGTACCTTTCACAGTCTATAAATATGAAAAATATAAATTGTTATTGGCTGTAGTCAATCTATCATGCATGTTGCTTTTGATAACACCGAATAAACCTGAGGTAGCAAAAAGCTGGTCAGGGAACAGAATAAAGCAATTTCTTTTAATTCTAGATATCTGGAAGTACAAGGACTCCTTACCACATAGCGACATAGTTCATGATTTTGAATAAGTCGTTGTGTGTAGGCCTGCTAATCTTGTGACTCTAATACATGTAAACAAATAAAGTGGTGCCTGTTTATCTTGTCCTTTAACTTGAGCAGTTTAATTATTCTAAAATTGTCTGTGCTGCAATTGCAAGAGCTTCTTTTAATTGAAATAACAAATGGTCTTGAGATGAAAAACCTTTGAGAGCCATTGGTCAACTCTTAACACAATCTGTGTACATTGTCTCAGGGTGCTGCAGCTCACCCCGAGAATGAAGAACAGCAGCAGAGGCTGAGGGAGGCCGCTGAGGGCCTGAGAGTGGCCACCAATGCTGCAGCTCAGAATGCCATAAAAAAGAAACTGCTTAATAGACTGGAGGTGAGTATGTCTGCCCACCTGTCGCCTTCTCTCAGCGCTCACATTGTCACTTATTGTGCAGCATTTCTTGCTTCTCTGAACTGTCTTCACTTCTACTGACCTTATCTCACTGAAAAGGTTACTGATCTGGAAACCGTTAATTAAGTCGAGGATTGAGACCTGGGGAGGACTAGGGTGAAATGTTCTGACCTCTTTCACATTTGTTTCATTCATGCAATGACCATGTGTCTTGTTGGCCTTGTCACATGACCTGAACTGTACAGTAACAGCATAAAGTGATTCTTCATAGTCTTTGGGAAGCTTGTTAAAGTGTTATCTAATAAATGTAATTACAATAGATGTAGAATATATGCAGACTTCTTCAGATGTATTATGCCCAGCAGTTTACACAGTTCCTCAGATATCTCACATACAGTGCCTTGTGAAAGTATTCGGCCCCCTTGAACTTTTGAACCTTTTGTCACATTTCAGGCTTCAACATAAAGATATAAAATTTTGATTTTTTTGTAAAGAATCAACAAAAAGTGGGACACAATCGTGAAGTGGAAAAATTGGGTGTGCATTATTATTCATCTCCTTTAGTTTCAGTGCAGCAAACTCACTCCAGAAGTTCAGTGAGGATCTCTGAATGATCCAATGTTGACCTAATTGACTAATGTTGATAAATAGAATCCACATGTGTGTAATCAAGTCTCCGTATAAATGCACCTGCTCTGTGATAGTCTCAGAGTTCTGTTTAAAGCGCAGAGAGCATCATGAAGACCAAGCAACACACCAGGCAGGTCCGAGATACTTTTGTGGAAAAGTTTAAAGCTGGATTTGGATACAAAAAGATATCCCAAGCTTTGAACATCTCAAGTAGCACTTTGCACACGATCATATTGAAATGGAATGAGTATTAGACCACTGCAAATCTACCAAGACCTGGCCGTCCCTCTAAACTTTTAGCTCGAACAAGAAAACTGATCAGAGATGCAGCCAAGGGGCCCATGATCACTCTGGACGAACTGCAGAGATCTACAACTGAGGCTGGAGACACTGACCACAGGACAACAATCAGTCGTACACCTCACAAATCTGGCCTTTATGGAACAGTGGCATGAAGAAAGCCATTTCTCACAGAAATCAAATAAAAGTCTCGTTTAAAGTTTGCCACAAGCCACCTGGGAGACACACCAAGTATGTGGAAGAAGGTGCTCTGGTCAGATGAAACCAAAATCAAACTTTTTGGCCACAATGCAAAATGTTATGTTTGTCGTAAAAGCAACACAGCCTATCACCCTGAACACATCATCCCCACTGTCAAACAGGGTGGTGGCAGCATCATGGTTTGGGCCTGCTTTTCTTCAGCAGGGACAGGGAAGATGGTTAAAATTTATGGGAAGATGGATGGAGCCAAATGCAGGAACATTCTGAAAGAAAACCTGTAGAAGTCTGCAAAAGACCTGAGACTGGGAAGGTAGACTTATTTTCCAACAAGACAATGATCCAAAACATAAATCAAAATCTTCAATTGAATGGTTTACAAATAAATGTATCCAGGTGTTAGAATGGCCAAGTCAAAGTCCAGACCTGAATCCAATCGAGAATCTGTGGAAAGAGCTGAAAACTGCTTCTTCATCCAACCTCACTGAGCTCGAGCTGTTTGGCAAGGAAGGATGGGCAAAAATTTCAGTCTCTTGACTCAAAACTGATAGAGACATAACCCAAGCTACTAATCGCAGCAAAAGGTGGTGCTACAAAGTATTAACGCAAGTTTTGAAAAAGTTTAAAATATCCAATACATTTTTTCCACTTCATGATTGTGTTCCACTTGTTGTTGATTCTTCCCAAAAAAATTACAATTTGATATCTTTCTTTGAAGCCTAAAATGTGGCAAAATGTTGAAAATTCTAAGGGGGGGGGATACTTTCGCAAGGCTCTGTATCTGTTCAGATTTATTGATGATCTAAAAAAAGTCTCTCATTTACATAAATATTCGCATGAATTGTATGCGAGTGCTAAAAAGCCTTGATTTATTTCATTCTTCCTTGAAGATCCTCTCAAGCTGTGATATTGTCGCAAAGCCACTTCAGCCGTGTATTGACTGTGTGTTTTGGGCTGCTGTTGTGCTCAAATGTCACCCTCTTTCAAGAACTTCTTTGTATTTGGCTGCATTCACCTTAACCTCAGTTCTTATGCCAGCCATAGAAAAACACCCAAGAACATGACAACGCTAATACACTTCACCATGCTTCGCCGCAGGGATTGTATTACCCAGGTGATAAGCAATGTCTGGAGTTCTTCAAGAGTTTTGTCTAATCGGACCAGAGAATATTTTTCCACATGCTAATTTTTTTAATGTCATTTGTCCAACTCCAAGCATGTTTTCGTATGCTTTTTATCCCCGAAGTGGATTTCATCTAGCCTCATTATGATAAAGATCTGATTGCTGGTATGTTGCAGTCATCCTTCTAGCAGGTTCTCCTAACTCTGCAGTTCACTGCTGAAGCTGTATAGGACTGACTGTACGATTCTTGTGTTTTCTCCCTTCTTCTAGGCCCTAGGAAAATTCCTGGTGGTTACAGTCTTTTCAATTTCACAATTTGCAAGACTATTGTGCTCCTGACACCTTTCAAATTAAATCTTTATAAGTGGCTTTAGAACTTATAAATTATTGCCCAGATCAATACTTGCCCAGTTTTCCCACAGACACTCCCATATCCTTAATGTTACTTTTTTGTCCTGACATGCAAATTTAAATTAAATCTACAGCAAGAGAAAATGTGCAAAAGTGAAGCTGATCAGTTATTTTAAGATTCCACTATATGTATAATCCAAAGGACTGAGATAATGTCATAACCCTTTGTTCATTTATGGCACAACACCGTATGCCTTGTTAAAATATCAAATGGTGCTCTGTAATTTACACAGCAATAAACTAAAATCTGCAAATAATAGTACTGTGCAAAAGTATAAAGCCACCATTAAATTTGATAAAACTTTGTTTTAACAATGGTATATTGACCAAATAGAATTTGTTTTCAGTGTCTTTATTGAAATACAACAAGAAACGTAAAAAACTGAAAAGCCACTTCTGTAGGCTACAGTAGCAGGTATTTAGTGCAACCTCTTTGTAGACAGCAGCATCTACAGCTTCATCCAAGTTGAATGCCAAATTAACCATCTCAAATAAGCTTGATCAGGAATAGTCATTTTGTAGCGGAAGAGGGTGAAAGGGCTGAGATGTGCTAAAGCTCACACTACTGACATGAAGATCAGTGGGAAAGAGCATTAGGAATCACATCCTAGCTTGAAATGCTTTGAGTCCAATCATCAACAATATGTTGGATGTGCTGGAAGACACTCCTTTTAAAAGAAGGATTTACCCAATATTTTCCCCACAAATATGAAAAAAAAACAAGTCTCTCATCACTACCTCTCTTATGCCAAGAGTGTTGCCAAGAGCGTGTTATTTAGAAGCATAGTTCTCATAAAGTGCTTGTTGTGTCCGTACTGGGATGTTTCTCCTTCACAGTGATCTGCCAACAAAGGGCAGATTGTTCTGATGGGCTTTATTCACCCTCCAGCCTTCCTCCTCCTGAATGTGGAATGTGACTGCTTTATGTCACTTTCTTCAATTTGGCTGATGCTTTAAAAGCTCCTACTGAAGCTTAGTGGTCATTTTCAAATACAGGCTGCATGTTTTATGCTTTTGAAGGAGCAGTCTGCATATTAAGGGAAAGCAAGTCAGTGCAGCAATTATCACAAAGTAATGTTCTTTATACTGTTAGGTAACGTTTATTGTGCTAAGAAAAATTTGTGGGATTTGAAATATTGTAATAATTTCAAAACCTGTTTACAAAAGGAGAAAAGTCAAACACTGGTTACTGTGTGCTGCAAGAATAAAAATGAATTGACAAGCGTGTACTCAAAGCATGTGACATAATTGCACAATGTTACTTCCAATTCCCTGTTTACACCCACTGGTCATTTTTATTCAATTGTATTAAACTACAGTGGAGGAGCATTTGATAAGTGTCTTTGCTGGCTGAATCTCGGCGAATGCAATAGAGCCTAAGGCATTTTGTTCTGGTGCTTCACATGCTACCATATCTCTACTGGGAATGCAGCAGTAGCACTGTATCGGCTGTTGCTTACTGGTGATCCTACAGTGGTACCTTTAGAGTGGCATGTAAGGTGGAGCTGGAATTTTGTGAGGTGGCACCTTTTATAAATAACATGAGTGAACATTTGTGTGCATATACTTTGATTCTGTTGACTTGTAGTTTTTTTATGGAGACTGTTCTATGTATTTGAGCCAGATTGCTGCCAAACAAGCTGCTGCGGCAGCTACCCAGACCATCGCAGCAGCTCAGAATGCAGCCGCTTCTAACAAAAACACAGCCTCCCAACAGCAGTTAGTCCACAGCTGCAAGGTACTTCGTGTTTCACTCAACCCATTACACTTAGTGTGTTAATTACTATGCATTTTGATTAGCTTTGTTAGACAGAAATGTGTGTTTTTATCAAAGGTGTTTGTGTGCGTGTTTTCTCTGTAGGCTGTAGCCGACCACATCCCTCAGCTTGTGCAGGGAATTAGATGTAGCCAGGCCCAACCAGAGGATCTGAGTGCTCAACTGGCCCTTATCATCGCCAGTCAGAGCTTTCTACAGGTGTAGCTCACCACTACTGTATTTAATTCTGTGTAAAACACTTATCAGGTGTATTATTAAGTTCAATGACAAACCATCGCAGTTTAGAAGATAAGCTTGGAAATACCTGAAGGATCAAGTGACAGAGGTTTTGTTTTGGCTTGTTTCCTCACAAAGCCTGGTGGTAAAATGGTGTCTTCAGCAAAATCGGCTGTTCCTACAGTAACTGACCAGGCAGCAGCTATGCAACTGGGGCAGTGTTCCAAGAACCTGGCCACCTGCCTGGCAGAGCTCCGGACAGCTGCACAGAAGGTAGGTATGATGTCTCAATATTCACAGCCACGTAGTCTAGGTCAGTATGAGCACTAATGTTTTGATGTTCTGTTCTTTGTTTAAAACATCAGTACTGGCTTGATTTAATAAAATGTATTGTCATATTCTGTTTGACCACTTTGTATGTAGCCCAACCCAAAGTGCAAACTGAACACCCATTGAAGTGCAACTGACATGAACATTATACATACTGAAGCCAAATTATGCACATACACGAAGCTGACTGGTGACGTCAAGGACAAATGTGTTTGAGGCCAAAATGTAATAATGAGTATAGATTATTATTATACAGTTTTTGTGATTAAATGTAAGCTGACAGTAGTTAAAAATGTCATTTTTTATTGTTTTGACTTTTAAATGAACATCTACTTAACACCCCTATTTAACAGGGTGCAATCAAAAGTCATGTTTCAGAATAATGCACATTGCATCTTTCCAGCTTACTGAAAGTGAAATCTTAACTTTGTTTAAGAGCAGGAGCATTCTTCTGCATAGGTGCCTAATACTCCCTAAATTTTTAATGCGTGCGTGCGTGCGTGCACACGTTATATGATTTATAATTAATTATATTATGTTATTATCTGATTATGTTGCTATTATGTTGCTGATTTAAAATACAGATAACATTTAACACCTTTCCTATTTATAAGGGGTTGATAGATTTGAAATAAACCTGTGGTTAATTTGTTTATAATACCCCAATCACTTTTTTACTAATAACCATCCTGTGCTCTCGCATCTCTCCAACCCCCATCATATTAAAATTTTATTATTTACTTAATTTTACTGTTACTACAACTTAATTATATGAATAACCATCTAGGCCACCCAAGGAGGATGGTTCCCTTTTTGAGTCTTGGTCCCCCGACGGTTTCTATATTCAGGGAATATTTTTCTTGCTCAATTTGGGATTGGCCTATTAAGGAAATATAGTATTGTAAAGCTGCTTTGAGACAATGCAAAACGCGTTATATAAATAAATTTGACTTTCACTATATGAAAATGTTACATGGGAGCTGCTTAGTAGCTGTTCGTACTGTTTTAGGCTCATGAAGCTTGTGGGCCTTTGGAGATTGATTCAGCTCTCAACACAGTCCAAACCCTGAAGAACGAACTCCAGGATGCCAAGGTGGCTGTGCTTGATGGACAACTCAAACCACTACCCGGAGACTCGGTCAGTGTGCGTGCGAAATGAAACAAAGACAGACTTTAGAATGACCTTTGATTATAACCTGCAGCTCTGCAGGATGCTTTTATGATGACAACATGTGACTGCTGTGTCTCCTGCACTGTAGCTGGAGAAGTGTGCTCAGGATCTGGGGAGCACCTCCAAGGCTGTGGGCTCATCAATGGCTCAGCTGCTCACCTGTGCTGCCCAGGGTAATCAGCACTACACAGGTATGACAAGCTAGTCATTCAACCGTTAGATGTGGGATTGTATGTACTCATTAAGCATTTTAGTACTAACACACTACTAATACTGGTTTGGGCCTCCACTGTCAAAAAACAACCACAGTTCTTTGTGGCATGGATTCCACAAGATCTTGAAAATATTCCTTTCAAATACTGCTCCATGGTGATATGATTGCCTCATGCAATTCCTGTAGGTTTTGCAGGTGCACTTTGATGCTGTGACTCTCCTGTTATACCAAATCCCAAAGGTCCACGATTAGATGACTGAACTGGTCATCATGTTTTTTGCCTTGTTGTAAACAGCCATTTTGTGACACTGAATAAACAATTAAACTAAAAGAAACCTCCAGCCTGGTCTGGTAACACATGCCAGTTTGGCTCCATGGGTTCATGCTGCTGATGCCAGTTTCTGATCCTACATCTGTGTTCCTTGAAAGATATTGCAATTCATCAGATCAGGCTATATGGCTTGCTTCAGAGAATCTTACGAAGGAACGATCAGAACAATACTTTGTCCTGTCTCTCTGTCCTTCTTGTTTGTAGAGCCTCTGTTATCTGTGGGTGAACTTTCCCTCCTAGTAATTGCATTTCCCCTACTAATATCGCATCAGCAATATGACATTGCTTGATTGAATAACACAAGTTCATGTAATTTACCAGTGCTCACTTTGAGCCTTTTACTCTCCTGTGGGAAGAAGGCTTCATTTTAACCAGTGCCTGGTTGTAGGTGCTAAAGGAGGCTTTCAATGGGAGAATGTTTAGGAAATTGAGTCATTGAAGGGTATTAAAGATGTATTTGAGTGGGTCATTTGGTCTACTTAGTGGAAGTTGTTAATAGGGATTGAGGTGAAGACATGTGGAAGTCAGAGTGTGAAAACATTTAAAGGTAATGCTTGAATTTGCCTTTGTTCAGGTGTAGCTGCGAGGGAGACCTCACAAGCATTGCGTACTCTGGCTCAGGCTGCCCGCGGTGTAGCTGCCTGCACAGCGGAAAGACAGTCTGCGGCAGCCATGTTGGACTCAGCAAGCCATGTGATGGAGGGATCGACCATGCTGATCCATGAGGCCCAGCAAGCCCTGGTGTGCCCCGGAGATGCTGAGAGCCAGCAGCGGCTAGCACAGGTGAGTTCTGAGGTGTAGATCCACAACATGTAAAGGGGCATCACGCAGTGTGCTTAATGTGGAGTTAAACTTTTTCGAATTACTTTTGCGATTTACGACCATAGCTAATCACACACTACACCTGATGTCACCTATTAATTATCCTCTTCTTGATTATTATCTTTTTTTTTTCCTTTTTTTTTTTTTTTTTTTTTTTTGCATGGGCCCTCCACCTCTATCTCTTACTCCCTGTTCCTCTTAACTCTTGTACCTTCGAGAACACATCAGAATGTGTTACACCGTTTCGAGGCAATTATGCATATTAACTGAATTGTTTTCTATTTTCTGCTCTGTTCTCTAAGGCCCGCTTGCAGGAAATAAGCAACTGATTTGTTGGGGCACCTCTGGGGCTATAAACATATTACTTGGCATGTGTATATGACAGTGGCATAAATTGAGAAACATTGTTTGCACTGCTCTGCTTTCACTGATTAGCATTTTAGATTCTTCACCCCGGAACACTGAATTTATTAAACACTGAACAATTATTAAGCAAGTGTTCTTGTGTGTTTGTCTTTCAGGTTGCAAAGGCAGTCTCACACTCTCTGAATAACTGCGTGAACTGTTTACCGGGACAGAAAGATGTGGACATGGCTCTGAGGAGCATAGGAGAAGCCAGCAAGAAACTTCTAGTGGAAAATGTGAGTCTTCTTTTGTTATCAGTGATGGTTTATTAGCTTTATTCTATGACTTAAAACAGGTCATATGGTGGTGGTGTACATCTTGGGTCTAAAGTGTTTTGAAAAGTGTCTAAAGTTGTTTGAACTCATCTCTCTTAACCACCTTGATTGGTGACTTTTGCGATATAATTGATTACAGCATTTAATACATCGTGCCATTACTTGCTTTTCTTGTCATACGGCCCTTTTTCCCCAAATGATTTGCTTAGTGTATTTTTGTGCTAGTACCTTTATTGTCATGGACAGCTGACCCCTGAATTTGTTATTATCAGCATACTGCCATCTTTTAAGCAACACCTGTCTTTACAAAACCAAACCACCTCCATGTAGGTAAGGTTGACCAAAATCTAGCAAATAAATGGCACTCTGTAGACTGCAAGGCTGGTGGTGTCTGTATTTTGTCTTCTGGCAACGTTTGTACAGTCATATTTAACTAAGGTGTGTTTTTGACTTCTTTGCAACGTGATTGCCATAGTCAATAATTTCACACATCATTAGAACTAAAATTCATATATATACTAATTGACAAAATTCTCTAGGGTACTAATTGCTACAAAATTCAGAAAACAGTTCTGTCACAGGGAGCTGTGTAAATAATTACAGGTGTAATCTGATTAGACACTGGGTCTTCCCACAAGAGGGCATAATAAAACCTCTGCCACTGCCCTATGAAAAGTCTCTCCTTTTAGGTAGTATACCCTCTTGAAAAGGGCTTGTTGACAGCTAGACATGCCTCTGCAAGGACATTTTGCCCAGTTGACTGACTTTGAGAACGGATGGATCAATGAACTAGGGAAGCATTTTGTTCGTTTGATGAATTGGCCACCATCTAAGCCATTCTGACCAAGCTATTATGAGGTTTTAGGAGCAGTGGTGTCATGAGGCCATGCACGCACAGTGAGCAGTCTCCTGAAATCCAGACAGATCACCAGTAGAGTGTATCCATTTAATACACCAACAAGCACAAGCAGCTCCCACAGTTTTATTGTCCACCATTTAGACACAGGTGGAACCTTCACTACACACCCCTGCCAGGACCAATTCCAGGTGCTAATTGTCATCCAGACACCATTGCATTCGTTTTCTGTGGTGTTGTGACGCTGAACTGCTACAGACTGGAACCATATTGTCTATAGTGACAAATCCAGATTCTGATTGGTCTCATGGTGAGCACTTCAGTTCTGCCTTATCTGTGGAGTGACACACTGCCCTAACTGCTGGTGTAATGAATGGCCTGTCAGGCCCAGCTGTGGACAAATGTACCACATGATACCATACAGAACCGGTTTAGCTCCAATGCCCAATGATATCTCATCTCTCATCCAGGCTAGAGGCAACTAGTGTCTCCTTTACTGTTTTCCAAAAATAAACTTGTCATTTTATTCTAATATTGTACATGTGCTATGAATACAAATATTAATTTAACTCCAACAAGTCCTTGGTTAGTTCTTTTTTTTGTCATTGAGTGTATATATAGACAAGACATATCGCACACCACTATTTCCTGGTTATAGTAAATCAAGGGACTGTGGTTATTAAGAAATGAAAAAGTAAATCAGATCAGAGCCAAAATTCCTATTTTTGTGATTATTATTAACTTGTTTAATCTACCACACGTCATTGCTCCCTGGTCCTTTGTTTGACGAGCGTAAAAAACTTTTGTTGTTGGCTCATTGTTTTTAGATATTCAATGTAGGCAAGTATAGGATAACTGTACATTGTGATGACTGTAGATACAAGGTTAGTGTACATGAAGAAGTGGAATTGTGCATACTGGCTGTCTTTCTCCTGTTGCCCATCTCTACCTCAATACTAATGTTGATTGCCATCTTTTTTGTGCAGTTGCCTCCATGCTCAAAGTCGTTCCAGGAAGCTCAGACCGATCTGAATCACACGGCTGCTGAGCTGAACCACTCAGCTGGAGAGGTGGTGCACTCATCCCGTGGCACCAGCAGCCAGCTTGCTGTGGCCTCTGGCAAGTTCAGCCAAGACTTTGATGAGTTCCTCGATGCTGGCATTGAGATGGCTGGACACACTCAGGTAAAAATTCCTAATGTATTAATCATCCTTTTCCATCTGGATGGGGTTTGAGAACCAGAAAGGCAGGGCTAAGTTTCATGTTGGATAACTTTATGAAGACTGTTTCAATATAAAGACACATTCCTTGGCTACAGTTAAGTTATTTATTTAAAGTTGTGTTTTAAGTCCTTATCTAATGACACTTAAAACGCTGTGTCCCATTGGGGAATCAATGACATAATCTGGAACCTTTTCAAGTAGTTAATAGACACTTTGTATCAATTAAATTAATCCAAAAATGTTGTACTTGGTCATATATCGATTGAGGAAAATAATTCAATATTATATTATGCAAGTGGCAAAAGTATGTGATCCTTGTTTAGAATTGTCAGATTATTTGAAGGTGAAAATTGAGTCAGGGCATGTCAGTCAATAGAATGACAAGCAGGTGTGAATGGGTGCTTTGTTGTGTTTAAAGAACAGGTATGTATTAAATCAAATCTTCACAACACGTTTGTAGAGTTGTGGGATGGCACTAAGATTTATGAGGACCACAGAAAGCTTGTCAGGCTGGAAAATATTAAAATAAAACTAAAGAACTTAGACTAAACGGCTTCAGACAGACACGCGGTGTTCAAATTAAGGAAAGGGATTGTTACTATGTTGACCAACAAATAATGAAGGCTTATAATAGTGCGTGAGGTCACACAGGAACAATGAGTAACTTATAAAGAACTAAATGTGTCACTCACATTTTCTAATGTTTATGTATACCATGAGGAGTACACTGAAGAACAATGTTGTACATGGCGGGGATGGAAGGAGAAAGTACTGCTCACTATAAAGAACATCACGTGGCACTTGAAAAATCTGCAGGATGTGCAGGATGAATGAACAGTTACTGGAAATGTTGCAGTTATTGCTGCACAAGGAAGTCACAAAAGACACTGAAAGCAAAAGTTTACATACCACTTTCAATCATTTTTTTTAATAAACAAGTTACTAATTTAGAAAATTCTGAACAACTTTTCACGCATCACTGTATATTTGCTAAAAAGGAAGGCCATCCAGGCTAATGCAAAGTGTTCATACTGCAGTTTTGGGACTCTTAGAAGATGCTTGTTGAGGCATGTATTTTAAAATGTGAGATAAAACTGGATTACCAAGAGGAATACCACAAAGACACAGGGGCACCCAGTCAACAACTGGCCTCAGTGGTGCCTGATCTGGTTATCTGATTCAGCTCAAGCTATAACAAATGGTGATTCAGAAATGTGCTCAAGTTTACTAAGTGTCAGAGTACTATATTGGAATTAGAAGGCTTTCTGATGTCTTGTCTGACGTGGCATGATGAAACACTGTAGTACGTCATGGTTCAAACAATTTTTAAGAATGAGGTACATTCAGATAGCAAGCCTTGTCATTGATTACTTCATCCACTGTCTGCCATTATTTGACAAAATCAAACTGCAAAAGCTATGAGCAAAGTGAAAGCATTACAAGTATTTGTAATATACTTTTATATGTAAACTTGTACAACGTGTATTTGAATAATATACAAGTTTTGTTTGGATGCTAGGTTTGATCATGCTTGCATTCTCCGCTACTCTGCCACCAGGACAGGTTCAGGCAACTGCAGCAATAACACTACTGTTGTCCATAAGGACAGATACTAAATGCCAAATTTACATCACTGTCATTTTCAATTTAACTGATTCTCCAGGGCTTAAAGTTATGTTGGGCAATTTGACTAGGTTATTGATTCACTTCATAACTGGACAATGTATTTTAATTAATTTTGGCACTTGAATATCCAAGGGAGTGGAGAAGCCGCTCAAGAAATGAAACCACTGATGTTGTCGTTCTGCTTATTTTGCTCATTAATTTGGAGAGAACGGTTGGGGAACTTGGGTGACGGTGCATGACATGACTAATAAGAGTAATTGAGGGATGGGGAGCAAGACATTTACTGTCAGCAAACCCTGTGTTTCAGGAATAAAAAGCAACTTGTGCTGCTGCCCAGTCCATTATACCTCAACTAAACCCCCCACCCTTGTCTTTCTATCTCTTTATATATTAAAAAAAAAAAAAAAAAAAAACACCCATACAGTATCAGATGTGTATTCTTGTTTAGATTCCTTATTATTAAGAATGGATTATGTTACTTATGTCTTAAAGCACTTTTGTATGTCGCTCTGGATAAGGGCGTCTGCTAAATACTGTAAATGTAAATATAGGCCATTTTGTTTATTAACTGCCATATGGCACTACTTCAAATGGTATTTCTGTTTACAACTCTGGTTAAACAATATGGTCTGTATAATAGACTGGGCTAAGCAGGACTAAACGGTGGACTCAACTGTTGTCTTAATGTCTGATTTATCCTATTCTTATTTTCTCAAGCAAAGTGTTACCATTCAATGCTAGGTCTTTTAAAATAGAAATTCACTACCTTGTTTGATGACAGGCTTGTGTGACGGTGTCAGCATCGCGATAGGTTTCATCATACTTATGACAGTAGAAAACGGTTGTTCAGGAAATGCTTTATACATGGCCTCTTAACCTTCACCCTGGTTTCAAGATGTATTTAATAGGATACAAAAATAATTATAAATTTGAATAAGGGAGAAATGCTTACATTTTTTTCTGATCTAGGGTGTTTGGTCCATGGGTGGGTGCACAGCTCAGAATAAGGATTAGACTTTTTGAAATTGGGGAAAGCTGTAGAGAACGTTGCTGAAGTGGATGTCGAATTCAGGATATTAATGAGAGCAATCGCTTTGTGGCAACGTTAAATATGTATTAGTCTGTGAAAGTGGTGACACCTCTGATGTGTAATGGATTTTACAACACTTTTTTGAAAGCGTGTCAAGTCTTTTTTGGGGGAGGGGGTCGTTTAAAAGCTCCATTTTAAAAACCATTCGAGCCGTGTTAAGCTTCGAAACATCGGTAGAAGTGATGGCAAAGGAGGCACTGAAATGGTGCAAATATGAATTTAATAGCTTTTTGCTTGTTTGTCCAAACAGCTCATTTTGTGTATGATTTTTCTGGCTTGTTTTTAAATAAAAAAAAAATGAGTATAATAAATTGGACTTTATTCGGCTAGGCGTTGTTGCCTGACTTGGCCTCCCTCGGCCAATTACGATCACACTACCACGCCTTGCCATGTCTTGCATTATTAGTTTAGGTACTTTGGTTAATTTCCACACTCCGAAGGCATGTTCGGGCAGTTGCCCCAGTGTGAGTCTGTGAATAGGAGTCAAAAGAATAAAGCAGAGTTTTCTGCTTTATTAAGTCAGTGAGATATTCTGCTTCTTATTTGTTGGTGGATACATTGATACATTGTGCTTACAGTCCAAAGATGACCAGATACAGGTGATAGGCAACCTGAAGAATATCTCCATGGCTTCTAGCAAGCTTCTGCTGGCAGCCAAGTCCCTGTCTGTAGATCCCAGCGCTGCCAACGCCAAGAACCTTCTTGCAGCTGCAGCGAGGTAAGTGGATTACATTTAGAGGAAGTGAGAGTTGTCATTGCCTGCTGCCCAGCCTGAAGGCAGAAATTGACAAAATGTAAAGGAACATGGCACAAAGCGATATTATTTGACACCAAGGCTGTAGGCTGCAGAACAAACTAAGAAATTGGAATCAAGAGTGTTGTAGCTGGAGATGGAAGTGTGGCATCTGAGCTCGCCTCATTGGAGAAAAAAAAAAACTGCAGCTGAAAGGTGGGTGAGCCAGATGCGCTGCTAGGCTTCAGGCCCGATTGATTTGTCTATCTTAATTATGGTTATGAGAAATGGCATATTTACACACACTTTTTTTTTTTTTTATGAAGACAGCATTTCATTTATACTTTCTTCAAATACTGAACTAAATACAGGCAGAATATTCTCACATCAATAAAGCTATTTTAAGAATGTACCATCTGTGTCCACCATTAGACTAGAGTCCTGTCTAAGGATGTGTTCTCATGGCAGATATGGTCTGATTAAAATGAATTTTGGTGAGACGTGTTATATCTAAAAATTGACAATTATAAATACTTAATAACACATTTATTTACCTTATGAACCAAGTGTGGTAAGCGAATAAAATAATGGCTCTGATTTAGTTACAGGCACTAGTCATTGTTTTGGTTTTTTTTTGTCTTTTTTTTAACAAAAGTCTCTGAATTTCATTCTGAATATTCTTTAATCCTGACATAAAATAGCTTCTACAAAAAGGTCCACAACAAATAATTTACAATTTCTGACCCTGCTCTAACACCGTATGCTTTAAAAGGCATATGGTTTATATAAAACTACTAGGTAATCTTAGTTTTAAATACAAAGTGCAAAAGACTGACAGTAAAAGTAAGCGAAAACTAAACTAAAAAAAATTAATTAACTTAAATAAATTATATTGTTAAACGGGGTTTGTATATGGTATGTTTGTGTGCATAAAGATAACTTCTAGTTGGCAACATGTCAACATGTGATTCTGTTTGTTTGAGAACTCTTTAGCAATTTAGATTGTAAGGTCAGAACTAACTGTTGTATAAAATTGAAATTGAGGACAGAATACTCAAACAAACCTGGTTGTTGTTATTATACACATTCTGAGAAGCACAACTAAAATCTTTGTGATGGATTCTTATTTAGTGTTCTTTTGAGTAGTTTGGTGTTTTTGTGTATCTCCTTTCAGGTCAGTGACAGAGAGCATTAACCAGCTCATCACATTGTGTACACAGCAGGCCCCAGGCCAAAAGGAGTGTGACAATGCTTTGCGTGAGCTTGAGGTTAGCAAACATGCTATTTATCCTGTAGTCACTGTTTGCATTAATGCTATAATGAGCACTGCTGGTCTGATTAAAGCACAGAATTGCTGTATGTATGTGATGTTTTAAATGTACCCATTTATAGTTACTACAACCCCTAATTTGTATGAAAATGTAAAAAAACAATCCCGACTCATTTGTGGACTGAAATGTGAATCTTAGAGTAAATCAGTGCTAGTCGCTCTCATACACACTCTTTCTCTAGGCGGTCAGAGGAATGCTAGACAATCCAAATGAACCAGTCAGTGATCTCTCATATTTTGACTGCATTGAGAGTGTAATGGAGAACTCCAAGGTAAATACCTCTTAATACATAATGATCTCACACTAAACAAGAGTTTGTTATTGTTATTTAAGAATCGTTCCAGAATATTCTTTGTTGTGTGTGTATCAGGTGCTGGGAGAGGCCATGGCAGGCATCTCACAACACTGTAAGACGGGAGATGTGCCAGCTTTCGGAGAGAGCGTGGGCGTGGCATCCAAAGCACTTTGTGGGCTGACTGAAGCTGCCGGTCAGGTGAGCGTATGAACTTTTCTGTGGTGTTTTTGTCTGGTGTTATTAATGACTGTTAGAAAATCTGGATAGATTTTAATCATATTCAAGTTAATCAAGTTTGGAATTAAAATAGTTTATTTTATAACATACCCCTCATGAAACAGGAAATGAATCTGTTCTTGGCCAAAACATTTAATGTTGTAAACACATTATATTTATTTTAATTTAGTCATTTGTTTATTTCAACCCATGTTTCTCCACTTATTATTATCAGGTGGTTCAGGAGGTTAGCCTGGATTTCACTAAAGTAAATGTAATTTATTAATGTACTTAAGTTTTATTTTTCCTGAAGTACTTTCATTTTGGGTGGGTAATTTTTTTAAACTTCAACATATTACTTCTTAGTCCACTACTTTATGCAAAATCTGGTGTGTGCATGGAAATGTAACATAAAAAATCGAAAGTAAGTAGCAAGCACACCAATCAAGGTATTGCATCCCTGCTGGACTGATTAATGACATTCTGTTAAGAGATTTGTGTACCAAGAGTGACACCTTTTTTTCACCAAAATTAGTTGATTAAGCAAGAATCGTGTTACAAAAATGGTAATGGGACATTTGGAAAACTCCAGCAGCACTGCTGTGTCTGATCCATTCAAACCAGCACAACACACAATAACACACCACCAGCTAATCAATGTCACTGCAGTGCTGAGAATGATCCCTAACCCAAACAGTATCTGATTTGTGCTGACCCTGTTGGAATCCTAATCATTAAGTAAGGAAATAAAGGAGACAAACAAAGTATGTAGAGAAAGTACAGTCATTATACAGTAATAATTATACAGTAATTATAGAAATACATGGTTTTACATGGTAAGGGGAACGTATGTTGACAGGTGAGTGTAGGTGTTTCCGACAGGAATCTCAGGACACTGATATTGCAATGGAATGTGTTTTTAGGTTTAGTTTTTAAAATCAGCTGTGGTAGCTAACCTAGAAGATACAGCATTCGTGACTTTTTTTCCTCCCTGTAATGAACTGTTGAAGTTAAATATCAAATAATCTAAACTAATGAACACAGATGTGCCAATGTGCCAGCTTGCTTGCTGATATGTTTGTATTAACACAGATGGCATTTATGGATTTGCACGTTTATTAGCCCAAACCACTCAAAGCCCGTCTACCACTTTAAAGCCCCCCTTACATACTCTTTTCATTATTTTGAATGAATTAATGTAATTTATTCTGTTACTACTAGTCTTGTACCCCAATCATCAAAAACATAAACCAAATGTGCCTAATATTACTGAGTTCATGCTGCCAAGGCTCTGACCTGTCGAGGCATGGGCTCCAGAAGAACACTAAAGGTGTCTTGTGGTATCTGATACCCAGTCATAGTCTTGTAAGTTGTGAGGCATGACCTTTTTTGATTAGATGTGTTTATCCAGGTACCGGCATTAAGGAATACCATATATAAATCATAGTTATGTAGCTATTATGTAAACTGGCTCACAAATGTTGATGCCCAATGGCCTCGAGATGAGAAGCCCATGTTCTGTGTATTTTTTGTTTGTTTTGATTGATCATGTGTGCTGTCTTACATTTGTTAAAAAAACCTATGTTGTATTTCAGAATATACACTGCTCACAAAAAATAGGGTATAATTCAAAATATCCCCCAAGTTTTGTGAGGAGTGTATATTTAACCAGAATGAAAAGATTTGACCATCTTTCTTTGTCCTGATCTGTAGGCATCATATCTGGTGGGTGTGTCTGACCCTAACAGTCAGTCAGGTCATCAAGGATTGGTGGACCCCATCCAGTTCGCCAGAGCTAACCAGGCCATACAGATGGCATGTCAGAGCCTGGTGGACCCAGCTAGTAGTCCTTCACAGGTTAGTTACTCCATGTGTTAAAGTAACTAGTTTTGTATTTGTGTATTTTTTTTTATATTACTGTGCAAAAATCTTAGACCACCATTACATTAGATTGCTGAAAGAATGGCGCAATGCCAATATATAATATTCCTAAGTCTAGTGATTGAAATACAAACATGACATGGCAAAGGCAAATGTGTATGCATTTATATTGTATTAAATAACTGTAGCCTATAGACACTTTTTTCTGATTTATAGTGGCGGGTATTTATTGTGGCATCTGTTGAAATTTGACCATTATTATCGTCTGGCAGCTTCATCGGGTTGATAAGTTGTACCTTTTACAGTCCAAAGAAGTTTGATTAGAATTGTTATTTTTAAAAGGACAGCAGCCAAGAAAGTCACATTTTGGAAGAGCTTTAGGCCATACCTTTTTAATTGCTTGTTCCTCGGA
>JAVSBV010000029.1:2891434-2909073 GCA_033117975.1 Parotocinclus spilosoma | reverse complement strand
CCTCGGATGTCCCTACTTAAGAATCTACTGAGGAGGGAGGAAAAAAATACAAATAAATCTTTATTTTTCAGCACTTTGTTTCAGAATCAATACAAGGAAGAAGGAAGAAATAAAAATACATTTTCATTTAAAAATAAAATGTATTTAACCTACAATGAAATTAAAGTGAATCTGGGAAAAAATTAAATGAACAGAAGAAAACCGTTGGCTCTCCACCGTAGGGCGAAAAAAGGTATTTTTGATTTTTTTAATTTTTAAGCTTTTTCTGCCCTCCAGTGGAGAGCCAATGGTTTTCTTCTGTTCATTTAATTTTTTCAAATGTGGCGATCCAAGAAACACAAAAAAAAAAACCAAAACATTTCAAATATGATTGTCTGCGGATCTGCGAAACAAGCAATGAAAAAAGTCTGGCCTTAGGGTGAAAGGCTAAGATACTGAGGGGACCCCAGTTTGATATTTTTGAGTCCAGTCGTCAACAATATGTTTTATACGGTTATTATACTATTGTTAAAACATCAAAGCTAAAGGTGTACATTACTGTATATGGCTGTTTCTTTCTATAGGTGCTGTCAGCAGCCACGATTGTAGCTAAACACACTTCGGCTCTCTGCAACGCCTGTCGCCTAGCGTCCTCTAAAACTGCTAACCCTGTCGCCAGGAGACATTTTGTACAGTCGGCCAAGGAAGTGGCCAACACCACAGCTAATCTGGTTAAAACTATTAAAGTGAGTTTTTGATTCAATGCTAACAAGTGCTAACAAAAAAGTTGCACAATTGCTGACTGTGCCATTGGTATTAATATGAGCATGTGATCCATAAAGGCCTTGGATGGAGATTTTTCAGATGAGAATCGTGAAAGGTGTCGAGTCGCCACAACCCCTCTCATACAGGCTGTGGAAAATCTGGCTACCTTTGCTTCTAACCCAGAGTTCGCCAGCGTTCCGGCTCAGATAAGCAGTGAGGTGAGATAATGTTGTCCATTTGCACCTTATTTGTGTCACAGATGTGTGTGTTCCCAAGAGACCTCTTTAAAGAGCATGTTTCCATTAAAGGTACAGCAGGTTTACTTCAGCTTTAGCCCACCCCCCCTCTTTTCCACTGCTCTTTTGTTTGTAATGTAGGATAAAAATGGACACACTGCCTGTTTCCAAAAGCCTTCATGAATAACTAGGTGACTCCTTTTCTTTGATCTACCATCTTTAATGCAGTGCCAAAGCAAAGTTGTTACTCTCAGTTTCAAAGGAACAAGGCGGCACCAGTTTGATGAACCACTTCCTTTTTTATGTCAGTGTGTTGTTCAGGGTAAAATGAGGGTCACTGCATTTTTGTTCAGTCTGCTCTGTGTTCTGTGTAAGATTGTTTGGATAGAAGCTACCGTGAGGTAAAGGTTGTTAATATGACTGTCAGTGGGGGTAAGCTTTTTAGACCGACTTTAGACCTCTTTTTATACTTTATCTGTGGTAATTAGTTTCACATGGTTTTCTTTGATCGTTCATTCACAGAACACATTTATGCCAGTGGGATCTGGTAGACTTTAAAAATGGGGGAAGCACATAGGTTTGTTTTTATAATTCAATCAGCTGTAACAGTAAAACCACTGACTGGTAAAATTAATAACATTGATTGTTTTGTTATGATGAAACCTGTAAAGGAAACCTGTCAAGTAAATACACTGCTCACAAAATTAGATTAGTGAAATCATGAATTATTGAAATATCCTTCAATTTTAGTGAGCAGTGTGTATTTTAGCAATAATACACGAGAGGGAGTGCGATTTGGCAGTGACTCGTGAGTGCCATAGATAATTATAGCTTTGATGCTATTCACGATAACACTCGGCATCTAGTTTTAAAACCGTTTCTTTAAACAACATAAATAAACCAAATAAATCAAAGAAGCCTGGATTTTATACTGAATATGCTTTAATACTGACAATACCTTCTGCCGAAATGTACAGCCATGACAAATGAGTTGTTGCTATGAAACGGTAACAGTTCCCAACAGTGTCTTAACACTGCGTGCTACAGAAGGTTTATATAACACTACTACTTTAATAATCATGTTTGTTTGAAACGAGAAAGAGGAAAAAGAAAAAAAAACATTCAGAATGAAATGAGCTTGTTAATTATTAAGATTATTCCATTTGTTTTATATAAATTCAGCCTTATGTGGCAACGCAACAATCTAATGTGGTGATCCTACAGTCTAATGGGGTGATACCACAAAAATATGTTGCACATATTTCTGGAAAGGTTATTGCTGACTATGATTTAAAGGTATTAGAACACATTATCTTGCTGTGCATTGACCTGTTATAATGCCCATGCTGACTCCTGTCTACTGCCAACAATGGGTATGTGAGAATCAGAACTGGGCAGTGAAGCAATGGAGACAGGCCTAGTCTGATGAATCATGTTCTATTTTACATCATGGGAATGATCAGGTGCATATGTCTCACTTACCTGAGGTTACTTTACTTTACCTTCATGCACTATGAACAGAAGACCGCGGAGGAGGTAGTGGGTAGGGGTGTATCGATATGCTCTTTTCGCGATTAAATTTAATTCTCCATATTAAGTTCATGTTGTTGATGAGTTCATAATTTCTTATTAAAAATCTCTAATGCAAATAAAAGTAATTACAAGAAACAGAGGTTTAAAACTGAAAACAAACGTTCCATTGTGGCCTAAATAACTAAATGTAAACACTCATTTTTTTTATTTCTGAAAAGTAACAGTTCAAAATAATGTATTATTTTCTTGTATAAATATTGTATGAAAACAAAAATTATATTTAGTCCCCTGCAGTTAAAATAGTTTTTATAAATAGTGTTAATGAAAGCCAATGTGTTACTGTAACTATTTAACCAAATCCAAATAACTACATTAAAAATCAAAGTAAACTGACAAGCCAGTTTCCTTCATCGACTTATTATAAATCGTTTCACAAAGACGTATCAAAGATATGCGTATGAGAATAGGACGCATGATTCTGTCCCTGGTTAAAAAAACTATACAATTGCATAACGCATCTTCCCACAGTGTGCACACTGTTACAGCCCTACCTCTGGGCTATATTCTGCCTGGTTGCTACACTGCAAAAGATGTTTAGGAATGCATGGTTAGAGGAACACGACAAAGTTCAAGTGGTTGACTGACCACAATTCCCAAAATCCAAAGTCCAATCCTCACAACCTACAATCCTGTCCGTGCTCATGAACGCACATCCTGTTCTCAGTGAAATTCCTAATGTCTTTTAATTTCAGGGAACTAAATATTGTACACGAGACTATACCAGAAATGTACCCATTATTTTTTTTTTAATAGATAACCTTTAGATTTTGCAGGAGACAAGTTTGTTTACATTTATGTACTTTAACAGATGCCCTTACCCAGAGCAACTTCTACAACATTACAATAAATCTAAGCAATTGTGAATTAAAGGAAAGTGTGCATTGTCTTGCATTGGTTACACTTCAGAAATAAAAATGACTTATTGAATGAAAACCTCATAATTGTGAGGAAAATTGAAATCTTGAACTCCCTGTAGTGAATTGAATCAGTAAACATTTTAGTAAATGGTTTTAATGAATTTAATGTCAATGTTGACTTCTCATGTAATCTTAAAGTAATGTGTTAAAACCTGTGATTTGTGGCCTGACACAATCATCATCATCATTATTGACACTGTTATATTTGTCCAAAATGTGTTACCTTAGGGCTCGGCAGCTCAGGAGCCGATCCTGCGCTCGGCATGTTCCATGCTGGACAGTTCGACTCAGCTATTGAAAAGTGCTCGCTCACTTGTGATCAACCCCAAAGACCCACCGACATGGTCAGGCCTGGCAGGCCACTCTCGCACTGTTTCTGACTCTATCAAGGGTCTCATCACTGCCATCAGGTTTGTTCAGTTTTTATATTTAAAGCAGACATTTCGAGTGGAAATCTAACCTAATCTAAACCTAAGTAATTGAGTCGAGTTCTGTCTTGGTGAGATCCAGGAAAAGCAGGGTTTATCTTTTTAATGCAAAGTATTAATTTAATTAGGTACAAGCTTGTGTGTATGTTTTCTAACCAAGCGGCTACTTTGTGCTCTTTATGGTTATGCAACAGAATCTGCTGTAGCACAGAAATGAACACAACAATACAATGAAGTGTCTGCAATCATTTACTGTAATCAGCAGTTTGTTCTGTGTAGACTAATGTACTTTTTATGGAATAAAGAATGTAGGAATAGTGATTACAGTACCATTTTGTATCCAGCCTATCACTATGGGTGCCACATATGGTCAAGTAATGAAAATATTATTAATAGTGATTAAAATAAGTGTTAACACTTTAACACGTAACACGCTATTAAGGTGCTTATTTTGGCAGTGTTAAATGCATATTGAATATCCTTATAAATAGATTTATATAAGTTATTATAGTTTATCTCTAGATCTGTAGGTCTATTGTGTTTGTACACACTCAAGGCCGAATCATTAAGTGACTCTACAGCTTTTATTAGTCTTCCTTTTTACATACGCACATCAACATGGAACAGATGCACGTCAGCACATCCTGTTCTATTATTATGATCTAAAATATTTTCTCAGTAGCATATATAAATAAGATTGTAAAACGTTTAAGGTCATGTTTGGTACTTGGGTTAGCTTTTCTATATTAGTAAATATGGAGATTTGTGTGGTAATGATGAACAGTAAGATATGTGACTAACCTGAATAAACTTGGATACAGTGCTACTTAAATATTTAATAGCCTGGCCTTTCAAAACATTGTTTATTGGACTCATACATCCAGTAGTGCCTTTCTCCTTGCAACCTGGCCATGCACACCACATTTGTTGAGTGTTCTCGTGATGGTAGAACTATGAACATTAACCAGTGTGAGAGATCTTTAGTTGTTTGGGTTCCTTTGTGACTTTTACATCCCATTGCAGTGATCTTTTCAGTTTGATCTTTCCTGGTGATCTTTCCTGGTGATTATGTTGGACTTTATTATCGTCTATTTGTTCATGTTTGAACACAAGCTGTCTGACTATGGAATGTTGGCGCACAAATGTATTTAATGATGGCTTTGTAACCTTTTTCCAGCCTAAAGAGCATGGACAACTCTTTTCTGAGATTGCCATATATATATATATATATGGCAAGAATCAGTGTTCTTGGGATTTTAAGTAACAAGATGGATAACAGATAGCGACAAATAGCACAAATGAACTTCTCAAGAGAACTACTAGAGTGAATGGCGTTTCAAATTTTGTAATTAAGTTGTGGTTTATTTGTCTGTTATGATAGTCCAAATGCTTGTATTTTGATATGGGGAATCTGCTGATGCATCTCCTGTGTACTACTAACCAGTGAGTCCGTGATCCCCCACCCCAGGAGAGTGTCTGAGTATTGTGCGGAGCAGACAGTTTATATTGTTCATGCTAATGTTGACTGCAAACATAGACAGACTGACTTGATATTGTTACTGCAAGGGTCCACGTGTGTATATATACACTTGTCATCAAAGCAACCATCTAAGTAAGAACGTTAGGACATCAGATTTGTGCCTTCTTGGATGAGTTCTAACTCCAGTGGACAAATTTGCACTAATTCTAATTTTTGGAACTGTAGTTTATCTATAATGTATGTAAACCATGTAATGTAACTATGCTCAAACTCTCCTTTTCTGCTACTACAGGGACAAAGCTCCAGGCCAGCGGGAGTGTGATCACAGCATTGACAGTATCAACAAGTTTATTAGAGACATAGAACAAGCTTCGTTAGCTGCTGTGGGCCAGAGTCTACCCTGTAGAGATGACATTTCTCTTGAGGTGCTGGAAATCTGTTATTGTTTGTTAGCCTAGGCACATTTGATGTCTAATATTAGCTTTTTTGTGTATTTACTAATTTTGCTAAATATGTTGGTCGTTATTATACAGGTATGTGCTGTTTAACTTAAATCTGGGTAATGTCCATTTTCTTTAATTGATTACACTAATGTGCCCCTAGTGTGAGAGAGTGTAAGTGTATGTGCCCTACAGTGGATTGGCGCCTGGCCTTGGGTTGAACTTGGCTTGTGCTTTATGCCATCAAGTAGGCACCGGCTCTCCTGCAACCCTATCACAGGATTAAGCATGTAAGAAGGTTAATGAAGGAATGATGACTGTAAATGTTGTTTGTAAGTCAATGTGTCTGTCCTATTGTAAGTAGTGCTCCTTTGTTTGCCACCCCCAACCAAGACCTGTGTATTCACTTTGTTTAACTATATAAAGTTGTGTTTTCATGTGAAAATACTCTTTATTTTTACTTTACAATAGCATAAATATACTGTCTATGGTAACTATGGTTACCACATGGTGTCTGTGACCTCATAAAACGACGGTTAAACGATGCATACCTGTATAGAATAATTTCTGTCACTATCAGTATATTGCTCCTAATAAGTAGTTGCAGTAATGGATAAACAAGGTGAGTGATTTGGTATAATGTTGGCATTGTAGTTAATATGGTTGTACTGGTGGCTCTGCAGGCTGTGCAGGAGCAGGTGACCTCTGCTGTGCAGGAAATTGGCCATCTGATCGAACCCATCTCAACTGCAGCCCGCGGGGAAGCTGCACAGCTTGGACACAAGGTGAAGTAGTCTACGGCATTGCTGTCTATTTACTGCATATGTAGTGTTTCTTATGAAACAAGAGAAAATAAACTTACAGTATAACATTTTAATCTTTCCTCTCTGCTAAACCTGCTCTTCTAAACATGTTGGCCTAAACAAGGAATGTCATGTGTAAGCAGTATTATAGCATGCATTTGCGTGGATTCTGTTTTGTCGCAGGTGAGTCAACTGGCCAGCTACTTTGAACCACTCATTGTGGCTTCAGTTGGACTAGCCTCTAAGCACATGGATCACCAGCAACAGATGAACATTTTGGACCAGACCAAAACCCTGGCAGAGTCTTCACTACAAATGCTTTATGCAGCCAAGGAAGGAGGAGGAAACCCCAAGGTTGGATAGATCCTGAGAATGTACACACACACACACACACACACACACACAGTCACACATGCTTTAACCAGAAATCTGGATCATTTGGTATGACGTCCATATGGCAAGTTCATGTCACATAACTTGTGGTTGGTGAGTTGTTTAATAATATTTGTCTGTGAGGTAGGTGCGTGCATGGGTGAGTATGCGTGTGCATAGGTTTTATATACCACTCAGAAAAATGAAAGGAACACTTGTAGGAAAACACATAGGTTGGTTGGTTCAGTTTTATTGTCGTTGTACAGTACATAGCAGCGAAATGCAGGTAGCATCTACTAGAACTGCAACTAGTCACGTTATGCAAATATAGAATAGGGTGCCAGAAGATGTAATAAATATTGTGTCTATAGGTCTATGTACAGATTATGTTAGAAATATAAAAGTATATGGTAAATATATAACTATTATCAGAATATATTCTGAATAAATATGTAAATTGATGTACAGTGTAAAGTTCTTGTGCGTTTATTAACTAATACATTATCCCCATTTAGGCAGCACATACCCATGATGCAATAGCAGAAGCAGCGCAGCTAATGAAGGAGGCAGTGGATGACATTATGGTGACTCTGAACGAAGCAGCGAGTGAGGGAGGAATGGTGGGTGGCATGGTGGAGTCGATTGCTGAGGCCATGGGACGGGTAAGTGGACAGCCAAAAAAATACTACGGTCTGTCAGAGCTGCTTATACACCATTATTACAGAGTTATGGGTTAAAAAATAAATAAATAAAATAAAAATAATGTGCATGTAGGAGTACATGTTGTTTATTGACCGCATTGTGTTCTGTGAAACAGGTTTGTTGATCAAAATGGTAATTGAGCAGACATTACCTTGGTCGCAGCCTTTTTATGCTACTGTAATGTAATGTTTAAACAAGAAAACCATCTGCACAACATTCAAAGCTTAAACTGGTATACATATCATTCCCTTTAGGAACACCATGGTTCTCATGGTTAGTTACAGATTCTTTTGCACTTATTGGACTTTATAGTTGTCTAATCCATTGTCCAACTGTTCAAATGATGTAAAAATAACAATGTACAGAACATTGATCAGACCTTATGATCGAAAAGATAACAAAGGGGGATTAAATTATGACTATGAACAAGCAGTAACGTCACAATCAGCTTACTCAACTGAAAACATGAACCTCCAGTGAGGAACAAAATTCGGAGAATCCTTCATTATGGAGTGCATGCTGTCATGGGAGAAAATGGGGAGAAATACCACATACTAGTACATTATTCATTCATTCATTGAAATACCTTGTACAACCCAAATTCTTATGAAGTTGGGACATTGTGACACATATATAAATCATATATAAAAACAGTATACAATGACTTGCAAATCCTTTTTCCTGTATTCCCATATTCAATTGAATACACTACAAAGACAAGATATTTAATGTTCAAGCAGATAACTTTATTATTTTTTTCAAATATTTACTAATTTAGAACTTGATGTCTGCAACACGTTCCAAAAGAGTTGGGACGGGGCAACAAAAGACTGGGAAAGTTGAGGAATGCACAATAAATACCTGTTTGGAACATTCCACAGGTGAATGTCATGATTGTGTATAAAGGGAGCATCCGCAAAAGGCTTAGTCGTTCACAAGCAAGAATGGGGCGAGGTTCACTACTTTGTGAACAACTGCATGAGAAAAACATTTTAAGAATAACATTTCTTATTTTGTAATTGCAAGGAATTTAAGGATTTCATCATCTAAGGTCCATAATATCATGAAAGGATTCATAGAATCTAGAGAAATATCTGCATGTAAGTGGTAAGTTAAAAAACCAACATTAAATGCTCGTGACCGTCAGGCGGAACTGCATTAAAAACTGATATCATTCTGTAATGGATATTACCACATGGACTCAAACACTTCAAAAAAACATTGTTAGTGAACACAGTCCATCGCTCAATCTACAAGTACAAGTTAAAACTCTACCATGCAAAGCGAAAGCCATATATCACATATATAACAACCATAAACACCGCCGGCTTCTCTGGACCTTAGCTCAGCTGAGATGGACGGACACACAGTGGAAAAATGTCCTGTGGTCTGACGAGTCCACATTTAAAATGGTTTTTGGAAATCATGGACATTGTGTCCTCCGGACCAAAGAGGAAAGGGACTGGTATCAGTGCAAAGTTCAAAAGCCAGCATCTCTGATGGTATGGGGGTGTGTTAGTGTCCATGACATACAGGTTTTGGAGCAACATATGCTGCCATTAAAGCCTTGTCATTTTCAGGGACTTCCCTGTTTATCTCAGCAAGATAATGCCAATTCACATTCTGCATAGTGTGGCTTCATAGTAAAAGAGTGCAGGTGCTAGAATGGTTTGCCTGCAGTCCAGACCTGTCTCCCATTGAAAATGTGTGATGCATTATGAAGCCCAAAATACAACAACTGATACCCCAGACTGTTGAGCTAGTTCTACATTAAAAATGGGAAAGAATTCCACCTACAAAGCTTCAACAATTAGTGTCCTCAGTTCCTTAACACTTATCAAATGTTTTTAAAAGGAAGGGGATATAACTCAGCCCCTGTTCCAACATGTTGCAGGCATCAATTCAATTAAATATCTTGCCTTTGCAGCATATTCAGTTGAATATGGATTGAAAAGGATTTGAAAATCATTGTATTCTGTTTTTATTTCTGTTTTACACAATGTCTCAACTTCATTGGAATTGGGGTTATATTAAATTGGAGAAAAATGCAAAACAGAAGCAAGTGCACTTGTGATCTTACACTATGATCCCCAGTTAATGCAATATGTCATAACATGCATGAAAATACTGCTAATTACTCCAAATTGAAAATATTTTAGGATACTTTTTGATAACTGATAAAAAAAACAGACTGTTGTTAGTATTCCTAAATGTGTCTTGGCAGTATGATAGCAGTGTTATTACATTGCTGCCAAAATCTGGCTCGTTTAGCTCCATGTCAAGTCCTGGAGGTTGACTGTGAATGCATGGAAGGAGGATATTTCAGCAGCTGTTATTAGAAACCTGCAGGAGCCTTTTCAGTTTCAGAATGCATGTGTATCCAGCTGTCACTCACTCACACTGGGAATGCCACTGAGACTATAGCCCTCCATAGAGATCATTATTAGTCCCCCATTTGATCCCATGCCATGTTCATCTCCTTTGTGTGCCTGCAGTATTTCATTATGTTGTCAGGATGGCACATGAAGGAGCAATAATGGGAACACAGTTGCTGATTAGTTTTTCATTTTTCACACACAGTAATTAACAGTGAGACTGTATACAGCACTTCTGCAAGCTCAGTTCTGCAAACGAGATCAGCCCAGTAAAATCAGTCTTTTTGGGGTTTAATTATTTTAGATGGATGAAGGAACTCCCCCAGAACCTGACGGCACATTTGTGGATTACCAGACGACCATGGTGAAATTCTCCAAGGCTATCGCTATCACGGCACAGGAGATGGTGAGTACACTCACATGCTCTCTGGTCTTTTTCCGAAACACCCATTGCTCTTGTACTGCCGATAAATGTGTATCCTATAATTCCCTGTGATTAAGCCTTCATCCAGCATTGTAATTGAATGCAGTTACAGTAATATTCTGTGCCTGTTTTAGATGACAAAGTCTGTGACGTGTCAGGAGGAGCTAGGTGGTCTGGCCTCTCAGGTGACAGTGGACTACATCCAGCTGGCGCAGCAAGGACGCCTGGCAGCCGCGACAGCTGAGCCAGAGGAGGTGGGTATCAGTGTTTTTAACTGCATAGTGGACTAGAGCATGCATAAACGCACATGGATTATATAAAGGCATAAGATAGTTAAGTCTTCAGTGCACCAATAGTAAAAACTGGAGGATTCCTAAAACCCAAGGAACAATAAGGAAAGGAAATGTATTTTGTTGAAAAGTGTTTTTGCCACTTTCTTGATAAGCGCAGGTTTGTGGTACATCCTTCTTTGCTTGTATGCTATGTTTTAATGTTCATCTCCCAACAAGTGTGCTTCTCCGAGACACCCGCTTTTCTCAATAGCCTTTACATAAGCAGCTGCTGCTGTTACCATAGAGACAGCGCACCCCCCCACACACACACACAAGCTTTAAAAGCCTGTGGTGAGGTGGTAATGTAGTACCACCTACCCATGGATCTGTGTGTCAAAAAACGAAAGGTCTAGTGCCATCAGCCCACTCATACCTTTATTCACTCCTTATTCATCTGTTGGCCTTTTGGCGAAAGCAAGGCAGTCTTGGAGATAGGGAACGGATCATGTACACTTGACTAGGGCCTTATTCTGCTGAACATCTCTGGTTCGCTCCAGGTTGGCGTGCAGATAAAGGGCCGCGTGCAGGAGCTCGGGCATGGTTGTATATACCTGGTTCAGAAAGCTGGAGCGCTCCAGATGAGCCCTACAGATAGCTTCACCAAGAGAGAGCTGATCGACTGTGCTCGTGCTGTTACTGAAAAGGTAGGCCTAATAACTAACCTATATCTTCCTTTATGCTACAGATGTCGCTTAACTCAAAAACATGATTATGTTAAAATCATCTTAACTGGTACTGTTTAACATAATGCTTGCTCCATCATTTTAAAATCTGCAATGTGAAATTGGACTTTTTCTGTCCTTTAAACGTGGTTAATATCATTTGTGGCAGTTGTCTGTTTTACATTGTGGTTTGATAAGCTGCTACGGTCAGTTCTGCTCCTTTTCAGTGTTCTCACCGATCCGCTAGTGGTCTGAATGTACAGATTACTGACCATATGCCTGTATATCGTTAACTGAGCTTGGACAATCCTACGCTGTCATACTGCTGTATTTGGTGCTTAGAAAAGCCCCTAAGACATTTTAATATACTGACAATAATCATTCGTATGTTTATATGTTTTTTGATTTCTTCCACATTCATATTGTAAGCTTTTTATTCCAAGCTGTTTCACTATATTTACTCAGTAATTTTGTAACACTGGTCATGAACTAGTGCAGATCGATCACAAAAGTCTTTAAACAAAGGAAGATTGTATTAAAACTTCTACAGTGGCACATACAAACGACAGTCTTGAACAAAGGTAGGGTGACGTCTTTGATTGGAATTTGTACACCTGAGTTTCTACTGAGCTGTATTTTTTTACACATCAAAAGTACCTGTAAAAGAGGAAATGATCCCAGTGCCTGGTGTAAATTTCCCCATTTTTTTTCCCCATCTTTTTATCAGTCAGACGGGAAACTCTTCGACCTTGTTGAGTACATACTGTGAGGTTCCTGACATCTGGCATTTCTTGCCAATGCGTTTTCAGGATGATTTATATGGAAAAAAGGTTTTTTTTTGGTTATGCATTTTACTACAACTGCTTTTTCCTACATATCACAGAATTAGTCTATAATAATCAAATAATTGCATAAGGTAAGTGGTGTAAAAAAAAAAAAACTTTCGACAGTTGCTGAAAATCTACTTGCTATCTTTACAGTGCAACCATTAAAGGTTTTGCTTTATGCATTCGATCTCTAAAACAATGTTTTATTGCCTTTCCAAAGTACTATCAGTACACTCTGGTCTATTCTATGCAGACCATCTCTAAATCATTGAGGTTTCTAGGCTGTCACTCAAAGCTTAAGCTCCCTCCACAGGTTTTCTATGAGGTTAAGGTCTGGAGACTGGCTAGACCACTTTTTCTTGAGCCACTCCTTTGTGCCTTGGCTGTATGTTTTTGGTCATTTGTCGTGCTGGAAGACTCAGCTACCACCAATTTTCAATGTCCTGGGAGAGGGAAGGACGTTTTTACTCAGTATTTTATGGTACATAGCCCCGTTAGACAGCTATTTGGTCTTGACGGGTGGAGAGGATGGAATCTGATTGACTGATTGATTTTGTGGACAGGTATCTTTTATACAGGTGACATGTTGAGACAGGTGTCTTTAATGTGTGTGACGAGTTAAAATTATGGCCATTCTGTGGGCCAGAACGCTTAATAGTAGATAGGGGATCCAATGCTTGTTCCACGCAATGAAGTGCAAATCACTTCATTGCAATTTTCTGTATTTTCTTTTAAATATTTTATCTAGCTCTGTTAAAATAAAATACCATTCAATTATAGTCTTTTCATTTCTTTTTGAGTGGGCAAACGTGCAAATTAGCATATTTGAGGCATCAAAGAATTATTTCCTCCACTGTATATGCAAGTACTAGTCCATGGTGTTGTACACATTCTCAGTGTGAATATTTAGCATTTATTTATATTTGTAAGCTAATCACATTAATTAGGCTTTGTTTATACTTCACTACCTTTCTGAGCTACGAGAAATCTGGGCAGCAGCTGTGACAGAGACTAGCAGTGCCTGATAGAATTCAGCTGTCATGACAGTCTGGAATGGCTGCTGCTTTAATACGGGCTGCCAGCTGAACACTTCTTTCATGGCTTCTATATGTGCTGATTAATTTATTTTCCTTTTTTAAGTTACTGTCCCTGCCTTGCTTTGCTAATCAGTTTTGTGCCCTGCTTTGTCTGCTGCTTTGTCGATTTTTGATATTCTGTCTTCAGACTGCCAAAAAAAAAGGCATAAAGCCCCTAATACTTAAATACATAAAAGAAAATTGGCAAGAAGAATGCAATACCCGAACAAGCAATAAACTGTACGAGCTCAGCCCCAAAATAAGCTACAGTCACAAAGATAATAGATTATAGAGTAGTAATAGATATAGATTATAAAAGATAATAGATTGACACAGTCCTTTTTATTAAAGGCAGACGAATCCCCCCAATGTGAGGAATGCAGAAAAACTCTCACTATGAAGCATCTATTAGCTGAATGCCCAAAATACCCACTAATAAAACTAAAAGTTCAGAGATTAAAGACATTAACTGACATTTTCAACAAAGATAAAGCAAACAAAGTACTACATTTCTTGACCATCACCAAACTTAGAGCCCACAAGGACAAGATAACAGAACACTCCAAGCAAGATGATACCTTTCCTGCCACAAAATGGCTGAAGAACTGCAGTGGCGTTAAACCCCAACAAATAACCAACCAAACTCATTTCAGTACAGTGAAAAGCACAGGAGTGTTCCTCTGTATAGAATGACTGTATGATTTGATTCGTAGCACCTTTGCTTATTTTATTCACAGATGCAAGTTTTATATAGATGCAACTTATTCTGATTGTTAAATCAGAAGGAATGTCTTTCAGTATAAATTGTTCTAGGACTCCATTTATTAAAACAATCTTGACAAATGTGACCGTTTCATACTCTGATGCACCTATGTTTTTGTTTTGTTTTGTTTGTTTTTTTGCCAGGTGTCCATGGTGTTGTCTGCCCTGCAGGCAGGTAATAAGGGCACCCAAGCCTGCATCACAGCTGCCAGTTCTGTCTCTGGCATCATCGCTGACCTAGACACCACCATTATGTTTGCCACTGCAGGCACTCTCAATGCTGAGAACGAGGAGTGCTTTGCAGACCACAGGTGAGAAATAGGAGCACATATTAGCAAATAAACTGAATATAATGCTGTGCACACTAACCAAATAATGTCATTTTTAATAACGATTATCTTAACACAGCACATTAAGCTCTGGCATTTATTGGACTCTTGTTTCACATGTATTAGAAATCACATTTCTAATTGAAATGTTGAAGAAATTGAAAGACCTGAGCAACTTTAATAAGGAAAAAATCATTAGGGCCAGACAACTGCTGCAAAAAGCATCTACAGTGGGCACACTAGTGTCAGACATCATTGGCTTCCAAATTCCATTGCAATTTATGTTGGACATTTGTAACTCGTACAAAATGTCTTGTTGAACAAAAAATAAAGTGTGAAATTTCATTTTCAGTAGAATTATTACAAGTGACATGCATTAAGAATCTTAAGTTATGAAAACATGCATTCTTCATGTACCTTGTTGTGCCACCCTGCAATAAACACATTAGGAACCACTGTCAATTCGCAACTAAGAATCCAAACTTTCTTTCAGAATGCGTTTCATGTGATTTTCATGGCTCGCAAAAATTAGGGAATATTTAATAATGGGATATTTCATTCTGAAGTATCCCCTAATGTTTAGAGAAGCTTATTTCTCCTATATGGACCAAAACGGTCACAAACCAGTCTTTGTCATCAGAAGGGACTAACAGTACTCTATCCATGATGGTTTATCTGTGATGCTGCAACTGCAGTAGGTAATTAGTTAGTTCTGAGGATGCACATGTTAGCCCTCACACACTGAAATGGATAACTGTGATGGGGAGACTCATTGGCAATGGTCAAATGAAAAGAAAGAAACAAAGTGAGTGAAAATCTGTCTGGGCTTGCTCATTGGTCCAGCGAAAACATCAATGTTGTTTGTGAATATTAGATGTCCAGGTTTTTTGTTCTTCAGGGAGAACATTCTGAAAACAGCAAAGGCTCTTGTGGAGGATACCAAGCTGCTAGTTGCCGGTGCAGCATCAAGCCAGGAGAAACTGGCCCAGGCTGCACAATCATCCGCCAAGACCATCACCCAGCTGACGGATGTGGTCAAACTCGGAGCCGCCAGCATGGGCTCAGAGGATCCAGAAACACAGGTGTGTGAATGTGTGTGCATCTGTGAGCAACCAGCATAACATATTCCACCTACTAAAAATGTCTAGCTTCCAGCATCATCTAGGAAGTGTTAGGTGAGCACTGATGAAGGATTAGAGGATGACTAACTGTGCAACAACAGATGACTAAGACTAACTGTGCAACAGCAAAAAGGCTGTCTGTGACTTTACATCTACAAGCTGGAGCAATATGGTAGAGGTATCGAATAAAGTGCACAGTATTTAAAAACTCCAGCAGCACTGCTGTATCTGATCCACTCATGTTGGCACAACATAAACTAACACGGCACCACCACCTCATCAGTGTCACTGCAGTGCGGAGAAAGATCCATCATCCAAACAGTATCTGATCTGTGCTGGTCCTGCCGTGTCCTGACCATTAGAAAACAACGTATGTATAGAAACATACGGACTACAGTCTGTAGTTGTGGAACTACATAGTGCTTCTGTATGGTAAGTGGAACTGGTGAAATTGACAATGTGTGTAGGAACAAGGAGGTGGTCATAATGCTATGCCTGATCAGTATATTTATAACTTGCTTGGTTCATAATTTCTTCAGCGTCTGATAGATCTAGGGTTTAAGCAATCTCTGAGTTGATATTATGAATGTAAAAGGTACAAATATATATATATATATATATATATATATATATATACACACACACACACACACACACACACAGTCAAAGAAAAACATTGAGTTTACTGAATCATGTTGCCAGTTAGGGTAGATTGTGTTTGTTAGCTAATTTATTTCACCATCTACGATAATAAAATTATGACAAGCTTTGAGTCACCTGTCCATAATCACTTAAAGCAGCAAAGGTACCTATTGTCACCAATTACATCACAAAAGGCACATTGCAAATTCAATTGGTTGAGAGAGAGTTCAAACTACATTTGAATGCTTTGGAGGCAAGCTATGCACTGGAAATTTGTTGTCTAAATATCATGACCAATAAAATCACAGAAAATATCCCAGAGAATATATCACAGCTGCATCCCAATGCATGTGGCAGCTTGATGCTGAAGTGGAAATGGGGGACCACTGAGTTGGAGGCAGCTAGACACTTCTCCTTTTCCAGATTTGGTTAAATGTTTGTGATCCATGTCAACTGTTTTATCTTTTATTTATTAATTATAATAATAATCTTTATTTGTTTAGCACCTTTAATACATACATGCAACTCGAAGTGCTTTACAGAGATTTATAGACATTTATAATCATAGTAAAATTTTTACTTCCTTAAAAAAATCCTCAAAATAATTATAAGTATGTAAAATAATACAAATAATGCATATAAAATAAAGTCATAAACATTTGGTACAGAGTGTGGCGTCACTGGATCCTCTCCGCTTAATAGATCCCCTGGAAAACACAGCAGATTTTAAACTGCAAAATGCTCACCCTGACTTGAGTAGTAATTGCTGTTGGTGAAAAGACATGCCCACCTATTAAATAGCGCTGAGAGAAAATCAGCCTGTAGTGTATTGAACGCATTCTTGTTTGGCTATGTTGTAGTACATAATCCAAGCATTAATGCTACACTACATTTCCGTGTTAATACATTACTAGCACTAATAGCCAAAACCTTGTGCGCTGCTTGATAAAGCAACCCTGACTTGTTTCATACACCAGCTGTTTCTGATTAAAGCAGTGAGGCCGGACTGCCATGCAGATTTTTTTTCCTTCTGTGTTAAGCCTGTTCCTCCCTGTCTATTTATTTTTACAGGTGGTTCTTATCAATGCTGTAAGGGATGTGGCCAAAGCTCTGGCTGAACTAATAGGTGCAACGAAATGCGCGTCCGGGAAGCCTGCGGATGACCCCTCCATGTACCAGCTAAAGAGCGCCGCCAAGGTAAATTGTGTTTGTGTGGCTGTATTGCTCAGGCAGATTGTCCATTGACCATGTGTTTTCCTTTCTCTACACAGTCTGTCATCTCTGTGTGAGGCCATCACTGTGTGTGTGTGTCTGTGTGTGTGTCTGTGTGTGTGTCTGTGTGTGTGTCTGTGTGTGTGTCTGTGTGTGTGTCTG
>JAVSBV010000029.1:2868992-2891334 GCA_033117975.1 Parotocinclus spilosoma | reverse complement strand
ATAAGATTGATAAGGTGCTGAAAGCTCTGGCATGCACTTGCGGTTTAAATTTGTTGGTAGTGAGATCCCTTGTGATGATTCTCAATCTACACAACACCCAGCTTGTAGGTTATGTTTTTGAGATAAGGTCTTGTTCATTGTGGTATCATGCATGCTGCTAGACATTTACATGTGGTGTTCCCATATTTTTAACTTTAAAATTGTATACACATTTTAGGGAGCTTGGCAAGGATTCCTCAGGCAACCTTGCAGACAAGTTGAACACTATGACCATGCTACTTTGTCCCTGTTCACTGTCTTTTTTCTGTCATCTTCACACATTTCATATTTCCTGCAGCCTCACCTGCCTTCTGCTGATGTGTTCTCTCCTTTCATATTTCATTTACTCTCAATGGTCTTCTCTTGCCAGTTTTCATTCATCACCCTCCCACCTTTGTTTATCTCCTCAGCTGTCCTCATCTCCTCTCCTTCATGCTATAGAGGTCAGCTAAACCTGGAAGTCTTTGCTGCAGGGCTCTGTCTGATATGTTTGATATATTAGGTTGTTATTCAGTCCAACTATATATCAAACATATTCCTACAGTGTCCCGCCCTGTCTCCAGACTCGTATGCTCTTGTGTGCTGTGTGTGAAAAGAAGCATGTACTTGATATCCTGGCATGTACACTAGTTCCAGATGCGTTATCACTACAAATCCATTTGCAGACACGTCGTAAAGGGTTTGTCTTAAGTTCTGGAAAGTAATCATAATCGGCCGGCCATGTGTGGAGCAATTCAGGACTGAAAAATTATGTAATTGCTCCTCGATGCCGCTAGATGTCAGGCTTAAACAGATGCAGGGCGGATGAACGACCTCAGGCTTCATTGGCTGCATTGTACAGAGACTGTTGTGTCTCATTCACCCTTAAGTTGTATGCAAGTTGTGTTCACATTCCACAAAATGAATACCTGGGCGCAATGTATTTTTAAGGTCTAATAGCTGTTTTTTTTTCCTGGTGTTGTAATCACTGCATCATGTTGTTCGCAGCAAGCTGATGAGTCACTGGACTTTGAGGAGCAGATCTTGGAAGCAGCCAAGTCCATAGCAGCAGCAACCAGTGCTTTGGTAAAGTCGGCATCAGCTGCACAAAGGGAGCTAGTAGCCCAGGGCAAGGTGAGATTATGTTGCTGAGTATTCAGTATTTTTGTTCTGATTTGCCTAGTCAAATTACTAATTAGCCAGAGCAAATCCGTTTGCATTCATTGCCTGTGTATGCTTTTCTAGGTGGGCTCTGTTCCTGCTAACGCTGTAGATGATGGGCAGTGGTCCCAGGGTCTCATATCAGCAGTAAGTTACACATACATGCATTTCTTAAAATATAATATTACGCCATCAAGCTTCAGATAGTAGGTGTCCCTATTTGTCTACAGAAATAATAACCAGCTATAATGAAACCATGCCTAACTGGCTAAAAGACGAGGCAGGTTGGATTGCATTAACAACATTAGATGCCAGAAATACAACTTTTTGCTTGTTTCACATTAAGCAGCTGCGTAGTGTTGGAATGTACAAAAAGCACACAGTAGTCAACAGATGTCCTTTTTATCTCCTGAGTGATACACAGCAAATCACTTTTAAAGGGGAGCATGCTTGTTCACTCATGCTTAGCAGAGGCTTGCAGTACTACTTATATACAGGTATGTACCGTTTAATGACCATATTACCTTATGTAAAACAGATCATTGATCAAAATGGCTGTTATCTTGACAATACCAGTCACAAAGTATTTTTATGTTACTGTAAAAGAAATATAAAGGGTGTTCAGAAGACAACTGTGTGTAAATGACACATAATTGCGTCAGAGATACTGATAAATACATGAATGAAACACTACCATCTATACAACATCCAAAGCCTAAACTGTTATCCATACCACTCCCTGCACGAAAAACACAACACCATGATGTTTTAGTTACAAGAACACATTAAAAATCACACTAAAATCATACTAAACTAAAAACTCGCTCAATGGAATATACACACATATTAACATTTTTAACATATTCAACATATTCTTGTCTCCGCTTGTGTCCATGTCCTAAAAATGTCCATGTGCCTCACAGACTTTAACATAGTTCCTACTTGTGCATGTAGCTAGTACAAAGTAAATTAATATTTGTGGAAATAAATTGTGTAAAATTATTTATTTATGGCAGTAAAAACACACATGCATGTCATTAAATGGGGCTTGCAAGTATAGTGCTGTTCATGATAACGGAGCATGCCTAAAAGTACCAGTCTTTATTATTCCTCATGATGTTTCCCACCTGTCTTACTACTTAATTTCTGAGGCAAACTGGAGTTATCTTTCTGTATCTTGTAGGCTCGCATGGTGGCAGCTGCCACCAGTAGCTTATGTGAGGCAGCCAACGCCTCAGTGCAGGGCCACGCCAGCGAGGAGAAGCTCATCTCATCTGCCAAGCAAGTGGCTGCTTCCACCGCCCAGCTGCTAGTTGCCTGCAAAGTGAAGGCAGAACATGACTCAGAAGCCATGAGGAGGCTACAGGTATGGCCTTTACTTATATGCAGGTGCTGGCCAGTAAATTAGAATATCATCAAAGAGTTGAATTATTTCAGTAATTGCATTCAAAAAGTGAAACTTGTACATTATATTCATGCATTGCACACAGACTGATGTATCTCAAATGTTTATTTCTTTTAATTTTGATATTTATAAGTTCGGCATCTCAAAAAATTAGAATATTACTTAAGGCCAATGGAGAAAAAAAAAAGATTTTTAAGAAATGTTGGCCAACTGAAAAGTATGCATTACAGCATTCAATACTTGGTCAGGGCTCCTTTTGCCTCAATTATTTGCCTCGCATTAATGTGGTGTGGCATGGAGTCTATCAGTCTGTGGCACTGCTCAGGTGTTATGAGAGCCCAGGTTGCTCTGATAGTCACCTTCAGCTCTGCATTGTTGGGTCTAGCATATTGCATCTTCCTCTTCCCATCAATTTTCTATGGGGTTAAGGTCAGGCGAGTTTGCTGGCCAATCAAGGACAGGGATACCATGGTCCTTAAACCAGATACTGGTGGTCCTGATGGAAAGTGAAATCTGCATCTCCATAAAGTTGGTCAGCAGCAGGAAGCATAAAGGGCTCTAAAACGTCCTGGTACACGGGACGGGCACCCCACACCATCACTGATGGTGAAAACTTTACACTGGCCTTCATGCAACGTGGATTCTGTGCTTCACCGCTCTTCTTCCAGACTCTGAGACCTTAATTTCCAAAGGAAATGTAAAATTTACTCTCATCAGAGAACATAACTTTGGACCACTCAGCAGCAGTCCAGTCCTTTTTGTCCTATGCCCAGGCGAGACGCTTGAAGGAGAATGTCCGACGCTTCTTACGCTGTCTGTTGTTCAAGAGGGGCTTGACACAAGGAATGTGACAGCTGAAACTCATGTCATGTCTTTCATGAGTCTCTTCGTGGTGGTTCTTTAAGCGCTGACTGCAGCTGCAGTCCACTCTTTGTGAATCTCCCCCACATTCTTGAATGGGTTTTGTTTCACAATTCTCTCCAGGGTGCGGTTATCCCTATAGCTTGTACACTTTTTTTCTACCACATTTCTTCCGTCCCATCACCTGTCTATTGATGTGCTTGGACACAGAGCTCTGCGAACAGCCAGCCTCTTTAGCAATCGCCTTTTGTGTCTTGCCCTCCTTGTGCAAGATGTCCGTGGTCGTCTTTTGGACAACGGTCAAGTCAGAAGTCTTCCCCATGATTGTGTAGCCTTCAGAACAAGACTGAGATACCATTTAAAGGCCTTTGCAGGTGTTTTGAGTTAATCAGCTGATTAGTGTGGCACCAGGTGCCTTCTATATTGAACCTTTTTAAAATATTCAAATTTTCTGAGATACTGAATTTGGAGTTTTCATTAGCTGTCAGTTATAATAATCAAAACTAAAATGAATAAACACTTGAAATATATCAGTCTGTGTGAAAGGAAAGTATACAGTGTACAAGTTTCACTTTTTGAATGCAATTGCTGAAATAATTCAACTTTTTGATGACATTCTAATTTACTGGCCAACACCTGTAATAAAAAAAAAATTTTTTGCAGTATAATAGGTTCGCTACAAGAAAATAGTAAAATAGTTACTTTACATAGAAGCCTTAATCAGTGTAGAACTTTCAGACTGGAGGTAATACTGCCATGTGTCAATCAATGGCTATATCTATAATCCTCAGGCTGCTGGCAATGCAGTGAAGAGAGCATCTGATAACCTGGTAAAGGCAGCACAGAAAGCCGCCTTTGACAAAGCCGAGGATGACAGTGTGGTCGTCAAGACGAAGTTTGTTGGTGGAATTGCCCAGGTACGGTCTTTTCAGTGTGATTTTTTTTTTTTAATTATTTTTTTAAAGCAGGATTTCTTTAAATTCTTGGACAGAACAGTACATCTATTGTTCTTGGCTGGATCGCTGTTTCTTTGTTGAACTCGAAATGTTTGTGGGATCGTAATAGCTTTGGGTTCAGCCTTGCACTGGAAATATGCTGCACTTCAAAGCGTGGGTGGTTTAGTAAATTAATCAACAGAATCTCATGCCACTGGCATTCCTAAGCATCATTACTAATTCCTGTTTTCTCTTTTCATCCGGAGTCGTAGAGGAGCTGTTGCAAGACATGTTTTGTTTTTTTTTTCTAAAAATTTTAATCTGAATAAGACTATAATCATAAAAATTACAATTAACTGAAAACACACAAAAATAAGATAAGCAACTACAACAATAAAAAAAAACATGGAAATAGTATCTCCACAGAGATTATATAATAATACAATATGTCCAACAAAGTAATAAAATGAATAATTTGAGATGTTAATATTTGTGATGATATGAAATTTGTTAAACAATCTGTAGTTGACAGTTTGCTATAATTAAACACAATGAATCAATGTAGTTTTGCTTTAAAATTATTTATGAATTTTTTGAATTTCAAATCATACAATCAAAATATTTTGTCTGAAACGTTATAAAAATCTGAACGTGTTAGTATTTTATATGCCTGTCTCAGTCAACCCTCCCCCCCACCCCCCCTACAGCCGGAAACAGTCCACTATAATAGTCAGGAAAATAATGATTGCCAGATGTCACAAAAATCCAAAATTTTACATGTCACATGCAAATCTCTAAACTGCTAAACATGCACCAAATCCAAGAAAATGTGCACATACTCAAGATTCAGTGACATTCTGCAGGCATGAGCCAGTGCATGCAATTATCTTTAATTATGGGCCTAACAGAAATAAACGAAAACACACAAAGCAATTTGTTAGCCCAGTAGGATGTGTTTGAAACCACTGCCAAGATTAAGTGTTATCCCCTAAAAATAAAGTACTATCAAAAAGGCCCTGCTGTGTCAGTCTTATAGAGTGAATGAGTGCTGGATGGTGGTTGATGGATAGTCAGTCGGTAACAAAGCCAGAAGTGACGAGAATAGATCTCTTAAAGGGAAGTTGCTGGAAAATTGTGGTGTATAGGAGTTCAGGCTATTCATTTTAAGCCTGTTCTGGAGGAGCTTCATCAATAAAACTCAAAACAGCTCAGTCAGTAACAGATGCACAAGTGGTAGTTCAATCCATTTGCATTGTAGCAAAATGGACACACTTGCAGATATGATGAATGTGCTGCCAAGGGTCTATGTATTACATTTTAAATCTGAATTATTTAGTTTGGGGTTCAGGTCCCACTTTCTGCCATTAACCATCAGTTGCTTATACTTTGGTTGTACCTGATGCAAGTCATTCTAGATAAGGGCAATTGAAAAATGTTTGTAACTAATGTAAGTGACTAACTTTTCAGAAACACAAAAACATCAGACAGATGTAGGTCTAAAGCTGTGCTCAGTTGATCTGAAACTCTTACCTAGACAGAACTGGCCCTGTGAGTTATTTTCCAAAATTGCTTTATAATGTTGCAGCCTACACTAAACCTGTAATATAGCTTTAACTTCCTTAAGCAACATTAAATCCATCAGTATTGTTTAACTTGTTCATTTTTTCTAATGATGTTTTTTTTATTTTATTTTGCTATTTTTAAGACAAGCAAAACACAAACATACAAATTTAAGTCTTCATTAGTGATCTTTCAGCCACCTCACTAAACATTTACAATAGTACTGCACTAATAAAGGATTAAAGAATGATTAACACTAACTGTGCAACAACAAATGAGCTACTCTCTCTGAATTTACTGCACGGTGGATGATTTAATAGATATGACCAATGGAGTGCACAGTGAGGGAACACAGCGTTTAAATACTCCAGCAGCGCTATGGTGTCTGATGCAACGGTACCAACACAACAAACACTAACGTACCACCACCATAGCAGTGTCACTGCAATAATGAGAATAATCAACTCCCAAAATAGTAAATGATCTATGGGGCCCTGGCTATTAGAGAACAAAGTAAAGGGGACACACAAATTATGTAGAAAAACAGATGGACCACAGTCTGTAACTGCAGAACTGCATACAGTGATTCTGCATGTTAAAATGGTAATGTGTGTAAACACAAGGCGGGATAACTAATAAAATGAGATGAGTGTGATATTTCATGGTAAAAACAGACTTTTCTTTATCAGTATTGGCTTAGGTATCTGATTTCCTGTCTGCATCCCAAACATCATGCCATGTATTAACTTGGATGTAACTGTATTTGTTTATTTATTTATTTAATTATATCAGTTTTTATGTACCAGTTACGGACTAACTATGTGGTTGTGGGTGAAGCCTGTTTAATATGCTGTCAGTTCTTTGATATCTTCTTTGATATATACCTTTATGAGAAAACGATTGGCTAATGAACTAATTTTTCCCACCCTAATTATCCTAATGTTCTCACCAAACTGGTGTCATTGTATCATTACTAGTGGATTTTTCACTCATGCCTGGCATTAACAGGGTCTCTTGTTTGCAGATTATTGCAGCTCAGGAGGAGATGTTGAGAAAGGAGAGAGAGCTGGAGGAGGCACGTAAGAAGCTGGCCCACATCCGTCAGCAGCAGTATAAATTCCTCCCGAGCGAGCTGCGTGAAGATCAGAGCTGAGCCCTTACAGACGTACGGGTCTATTGAAATAGAGCGAAATTATCAGTGAGGTTGGAATCTTGCTTGAGATTTGTCTGTCACTTCGGTTTGTTTAAGATGGCTGATGTTTATGAGTTCAAGGATGGGCTGCTGATTGTGCAGGCCATATTCATGGTTGCTCTTCTTACAGAGGGCTATTTGTCCTGTTTTTCTATTTACTATCATTTTACTGATGCAGTTTAAAATCAGGTCTGCTCTAGTGTGATCACACGACACACACAAATGCACCTGTGTGTATGTGCTTGCACAATAGGTAGATCTTGGACAGTAACGAAAGAATTTAAAAGACCTTATAATACTACCTGTCAGTATGTATGTTTTATAAATACACTATGAAGCAATCCTAAGTAAACTTTGTGATAGGTGAAATGAAAATGAATAGTGATGTGCAGTAGGATATTCGTTAATAAGCTTCCATAGCTTGTGTAGAATTAAGTTGCCTGAGTTTTCACGCTCGTCTGTTGTCCTTCCGCGAAAAGGCCACCACACAACTTATACATATCATGAAGGCTAAAAGCCAACAATGTGTGTCGCTCAGCGTGGTGGTTTTATAATAAGACTAGGTGCAAAATGTGTGGCTGTGCTCTGTATGTGTTAATGGTCGCAGCATTACAGTGGAACAAAGTCAATGACACATTTAGATATTGTTACACCATTTTAAGTGACTAAGCACTGTTCATGAATACCTCAAATGTTATCCCACTTTAACGGCTTCTTTACAGCCACCTGTCTGTTACATGCAGTCGTATACTGACATTTCTCCCGTACGTACAAGTGATACACGTGTACATGAGCGTGCACACAAAAAGGACTAAAACTAAAAACAACAACATCCAAGCACTTCAAGATTTGTACAACGCACTGATATTGTTTGTAACACAGCATACGCATCTGTGCAAATAACACATGTACGTTGCTTCTTGTGAATTTGATAGATATAGTAAGAATATGAATATGTAGTCATGTTTGTTTTTGCTTATTAAGGATGACATAATGTGGCACTTCAACCGTAAATATCTTGTGTGAAAATGTCAATCTGCAATACCCCAGTTTAGAAATTTGGATTGCATTGTACATTTAGTGCCTTATACTGTCTGCTTTGATTCAAGTTGCCCTTTAAGGCTAATCAAGGACTTAAACCTTAACCTCAAACCACTATGACCACAAAAATGGCATTGGATCAGAAGAAAGGGGCAACTTGTATTGGTGATTGTCAAATTGTAGGTCAGATCCCGAACAGTGTAGTCTGGATGGTTTCTGACTGTAGTTTGATTATGCTCTGCCATATTCTTGTGTTCCAGCGTGGCCTGATTCTCTTGCATTGGTAGACTGCTCAACTAATCGCTGTAATTCACTCTAGGGAATGTTGCTATGTAACAGCATCACTGACTACACATGCTTCACATTTACACCAAGTAAGAGTAATACCGCATTCCATGCACGTGTGTCCATTCTCTTGCATTCATCACACAGTCAGGAGCTGCTGAAAGAGTGAGCTCCACGACTCATAACGGAAAGCATATGTGCAACATGCATATTGCTATGGTTTAGTTTCTGTGGTCTTGTTACAATTTTATTGCTGCAAGGAATCTCGTTGTCAGACCCAAAATTCACCTCCCACTGACAACCATTCCTGATTGAGGCTTTGATAGAAAAATTGCTGCAACTGTGTCTCATAAAAGAAGCAGAGGATTTCTCTTCAATGAACCACTATATATGAAGGGTTTTGTTTAAATTTACCAATAATATTATGAAGATATTTTATTGTGTGGTGAAAATGTGGTGTCTTTCAATGGGGCAGAAGAAACATAAAAAGTAGCTCCTCTTAATTGAGAGTTTAGGACTAGAGTGTAGGACAGGTCACAATAAATATGAAATAACGACAGTGATGCTGTATGTAAAATATTTATCTGGTCACTAAAGTATTTTTTGTATTCCCTGAAAATAAAGAGTTTCAACAAACCTAAACTGTGCATAGATGTGTCTTCGTCTGCTGTACAGTGTACAGGTTTCATTATATTCTGTACTACTTTGGAATTATCGTTTCATTTACTTTCATTTTATTACAGACAGTATGAACTCAAGATACTCCATTTTTTGTCTGGACAGCTTCATTTCATCTGTTAATAAACTCCCACTCCTCATTCCAAAAAAGTTGGGAAAATCAAGTCACAAACACTAAGATTTTGGCATAGACGATACCATGATACCAGTGATGAGGGTTTCAGGTGTTCATTTGTTCCAGTTCTTCCTGCAAACATGTTATGGAGTTGTTGTTGCATATTTCCTGTTTCATAATTGTCCACACATTCTTTACTGGGGACAGGTCAGGACTGCAGGCAAATGAGCCAAAGTGGTCTTCAGTTTAGCCTTGTGCCTGTGCCCTATACTCATTGAAATTTCTGCAGGTTCCCTGACCTGTTTACTGATTTATGCACTTTAGAGGGACAAATCACTGTCTTTTTTTGAAGTACATTGTTTTTAAAATGTTTTGATAATTTTCCCTTGCATTTTGACAATGACTACAGTCATCATTATTTACTTTTTCAACCTCATTACTAAACATAAATTGCACATATCCCGACTTTTTTAAACATACAGGTGGGAAAATAAATAAGTAATTTTTACACTGTCTGTTTTGCAAGTTTTCCCACATACAAAGAATGGAGAGGTCTGGAACTGAGAGACAAATTCTAAAAACAAATACCAGAAAGTCACATTGTTTGATTTTTAAATAATGAATTTGCATTTAATTGCATGGAATTAGTATTTGATCACCTACCAACTAGCAATAATTCTGGCTTTCACATACCTGTTAGTTTTACATTAAGAAGCCATCCTATTCTGCACTCATTTAAATTGTAGACTTGCACAAGGCTGGGGTGGGCTACAGGTAAATAGGCAAGCAGCCTGGTGAGAAGGTGCAATTGTTCGAAAATGGGGGGGGGAACAAGCTTGACTGCCAAATTTCTCTGACTCCATGCAAGATCTCGTGGGATAAGGTTGATTCTACACCGGAGGTCCTAGTCATGGCATGTGAGAAGGTCATGTGGTCAGATGGGACCAAAATAAAGCTTTTTTTTCTTATATTAACTCCACTTGCTTTGGAGGAAGAATGAGAACGCTGTCCCAACTGTGAAGCGTGGAGGTGGAATCATCATACTTTGGGGGCAAAAGGGACATGACGACTACACTGTATTAAAGGGAGGATGGATGGGGTAATGTATCGGTAATAGATTTTGGCCAACAACCAACAATCCCTCAGTAAGAGCACTGAAGATGAGTCATGGCTTTGTCTTCCAGCATAACAATGACCTAAAAAACACAGCAAAGGCAACTAAGAAGAATCGTATATGATTTTCTGGTTTTTCTTTTTAATTCCGTGTTCCACAGTTGAAGCATATGAATGATATAAATTACAGACAACTGTATTATTTGTAGGTGGGAAAATGTTTCATGCTCACAAAAAATGAAATATTACCTAATTTGTGTCAGCAGTACTTATTTCCCCCACTATATATAATGTTTTATCATATATTTTTTTCTTCCCTTTGCTGTTTCAGTTTTGTTATTATTTATGTTTTCATAAGTGGGCAGTGGATATGCAGTGCATTAAGCTAACCCCCTTTTCTCACTGATGCAAACAGTGAGATGCACATACATCATTGGCCTACATTAAGCTTGATTAAATCTAGAATAATGTAACATCATAGATAAGAGTATTCTTGACCCTGTACATTTTATTGATTCTGAAATGTCTGAGACAAATTCCCTTCTGTAGGTGTCGCTGTAGCATCTTCATGAATGACTATCAGCATTTATATGTGTATCGGGAACCTATGGAGAGCAAAATATCTCTGTCCATGTGTACAAATAAGGACATATGACATGTTTGCTTAAGTTCACAGTCCAGACGAATAGCAGTACCACATCAAGCATATTTTTGTACCATTTAACTGCACAGTTACGGCATAATGATTTCTTATTACAACTGTCAGTTCAGGAGCTGAATAGTTTTTTTATTTTAAAGTACTTTACATTTTGTCATACACCTAAGTTTCTCAAATGTGTATACATAGTATATATTTTAAATGTGTATACACACAATTGGGTATAAATGCATTTAACTGGCAAATATACTTCCAGACAGTTAAGGTATGTGGTGCGGAAACTTCCCTGGGAAAAAAATCAGCAACATAATTCGCAACAGATTTGGTAATCAAACATAGTACCACTAGTTTACTACTAAAAGCTTCTAGTTAAGCTGGTTGACCAGCAAATGTGTTCAGGTTAGGCCGGATGACAAGAATAATGTTTCTGACTGAGCTCTTTTGATTTAACAACAAAAACATTCTGACTAAACAGCTCTACCAACAAAATTATGTTATGATGGTTGAACACTAAAAACTTTATAACAATTAGCAAAACCTTTTGATGTTAAGTGGGTTGAGCACCAATACTATCTAGTTAACCTACTTCCCGAAATCAGAAAGTTTGTGACTCTGAGGCGCAAAGATGGCCAGAGGATCTCCAGTTTGTAAACAAATGTGTAAGAAATGTATTAAAAGGTTACCAACAATTCTCCTCAAACAAGGACTAGATGATTAAAGGTTTCAAGGGATTGGGAGGAATTTCAGTGCATCAAGGCCAAGGGTGCAAGCTTAAGCTGAACATCTATGGTCTCTCATCCTTCAGACGGCACTACACTACAATAGCGGGCAATACGTTCACAAACATTTAGTTACGTCCACAAATGTCAATTAAAACTTTACTGTAGAAAAGAAGCCTCATGTACAAAAGCACATCCATCACACAGTGGAAATGTATATTGTGGTCAGATTAATCATTATTACAGACCCTTTTTGGAAAAAATAGATGCTCTGTGCGCTCTGTGCTCCAAACCAAAGAGGAAAAGGACCGTCCAGACTGCAAGAAGTCCAAAAGCCAGTGTCTGACATGGTATGGGACTGTTTTAGTGCCCTTGGCAAAAATCATTTACGCTTATGTGATGGCAGAATTGTGCATTGATGTTTTAGAGCAGCATAAGACATCATCTTATGCAGGGGACCCTGCATTTTTCATCAAGACAATACAAAAATGCATGCTGCAAATTGCAAAGGCATGGATGTGGGGGAAAAGTGTACAAGTACTGGACTGGCCTGCCTGCAGTCCTGAGTTATCCCCAATAAAGAATGTGTGGGGAAACGAAGAATCCAAGAACAACGACCATACTGCACAGCTTAAGACTTATAAAAGAAGGATGAGACAAAATAATACCTGAAACATTACATCACTCAGTATCCTCTTTGCCAAAAGTGTCTTTTGAGTGTGGTGAATTGGTGATCTTAGTCAAAATTATCATCAAAGTTTTTTCTAGTATTATGCCACCCACTTTACAGGCTATCCCCTTTGAGAACATAGAAAATTGTCCTTAGATACAAGCTCATTACATTACACTTGCTGATCACTTTATTAGATGCACTTCCTTGTACCTTCTACATTTCTACTACTTCTACAATTACAGACTGTAGTATGTTTCTCTTAATACTTTGTCTTTTTTAATCTGTTCTCTATTGGTCAGGGCCCCTACAAGACCACCACAAATCAGGTATTGTTTGGGTGGTGGATCATTTCCAGCATTGCAGTGACACTGACATGGTGGTGGTGTGTTAATGTGTGTTGAGTTGATGACTGGATCAAACACTGCTGGATTTGTAAAACACTGTTCACTTTATTAGACACATCAATTGCCCCTAGGGGATGAATAAAGTTTTCTGAATCTGAACATTCACCATATTGATCCACCTTGCCCAACTTGTCTGTAACTCTCTGTGCTGCCCAGTTTGTGTTAGTAATCCTTTAATCATTAATTAATGCTTATAGGACATCGCTTAGAGGATGCGGTGGCTAAACATTTTTGATTAGTAGACTACTTTCAATCCAGCACTGACACTGGGTGTTTAAAAACTCCAGTATCAATCCTCTCTCATCCACTCATACAAACTTAACACCAGCAGTGCAGTGACAATGCAGTCCTGAGAATGATCCACTGCCCAAGTAGTAGCAGATCTTTGGTGGTGCTCTGGAAGTTCTATATATTCTATCTGTCACACACACACACACTGTATACACAGTACGTTATACAGTAGTAAAAGTAGGATTTTCTATATAGCACTTAAAGGACCACTAAAAGTACTATGTTAATATCTTGTATAACATTTGCAAAAAACAGCATCATATGTCACTATATGGCTTAAATAACCTGCTGCCCTGCATCCCTTATTTCCTACTGTGGCACATTTCTTCTAAAATGAGAAGCTGCAGTGGGTAATGTGTTTAGCCTGCTCTAGTCTTACACCACAGGAATTAAGTTGGTACAGAGGATAGACAGAGTGTTCTCAAAGCACTATGCGTCTCCCAGATGCATCTTAAGGATACATAGAACTAGATGAAAAAAGGCACAATAAAGAGGATGTGTCCAATCTATTCCCTCTTTGTGGGAGGTATGTCTGTGCTTGTGCTAAAATATATATTTATGATATTCTAAAAACAACAACAGGATAAGTAAAGGATCAAACTGGAAACAGGATATAAAACAACATATTTTTTCTCATCCCAATCCATTATTATGTCCCACATTAAAGAGGTTATTTTCATTTCCCACATAGAAGAACTAAAAAAAAAACATTTTGTAGAGGGAGTTTAATACATGGCAATGAATTAATTAGAAAGTTGTTTCACTTGTTTTTTAATTGCATTTGATTTTTGCTGTTTTACATTTCCGGTCTTTTTTATATAGAGTATGCTGAACATCAAAATACTATGACATTTTTCTTCCACATTACCAGTCCTTTACTCATTACTATAAACTAGTGGCTTAACAAACAATAGAAGTATACAGCACACAGTAATCACAGAACACAATCTAAAAATGAGAGAGAGAGAGAGCATGAAAGGGAGGAGTACTGCATGTAATTTACAGATTGTAAAACAAATAAGAATAACTATGAACTTAGAATATAGTATAATTATATAAACTCCTTATTAAGCACTCCAGCTCTTGTCAACCTAATCTCACTGTAATAATGCATTACGCAGACAGTCACGATGACCAATAGTGTTTACGCAATTCACTGTACTAATAAACAAAATCCTCCACAGATTGACGTTGTCCTGAAAAAAATTATAAATCCTTTAAAACATTTGACAATTAATTCACTTTAACATTTACTGTAGTCCCCAACATGTTTCCATTTCCATTCCAACGAAAAATTACTTTTTGTAGAAGAGATGGGGACTTGAGACAAACAATTACAACTCCAGTCATACTGGAGACTTTTTAAGATCTTTGCTCAGCAGTAGTCTTGCAATTAAACACTGAATTAGTGGAGATTTGTGGAATTTTGCATTTTGTGTTTGTGGTTTAGAGTTCTAAAAAAGTGAGCCAGAGATTCAGAAAATGATTAACTCTCAGGGCCAGAGAAGCATATAATTTCGCCATCTAATGTGTTTAGAGAGGTTATGCCTTATGTGCAACACAAATGCGGTGCTTTTAAAACACTTTTTATTAAATTGGTTATGTTTCATGACATATTAGTCTGTGGTGCAATTTGATCTACTTTTGTTTTCTTTGTAAAAGCGATGAGAACAAATAGTTGTGTTCAGATTTCAGATTTCAGTTTTTCTATATGTTAAATTGTTTTGTACTTCCATGCACAATAATTTATTTATCTGTAAATTGTCATCTAATCTAGTTTCAGCATTTTACGGATCACATTCCTATAAAGCACAAGCTACTACAGCTTCAGTTGGATTAGCTATTATGCTAGTTAGCTGGCAAACTTCAGTCTTGTCCTACAGACTAAACATTTATCTATTATGAGAGGATTGCTTTTTGAATTATTTTGTACAAGGCAATATCAGTAACCAATACAGGTGATGAAAGTTCATTTCAACAGCCACAGTCACTCAATGCCAACCCACTCATGCTGCATTATTAGCACAATGAGAATTCGATTTTATACTTCTCAGGTATAGTGAACTTAATCCAACCTCTCCTGGTCATGGCCATGTTCATCTGCACCCAACCTATCTGGCGTCTAGCTAGCTATACTAGGACTATTGTTCCCATGCTAACGTGGCAGAAGTTTAATATTGGACTAGGACTAGCAGATTAGATTCTTGAGATTCAAGATGAGAACAGAGACACAGTCCTGATTCTCAAGTTTGTAGTATAATTAGATAGACATTATTATTATGATGAAAAATATTATTTTCAGCATCAACTTCATTAATTTGAATTTTGTCTTGACACCCAAGAACAACAGTTATACTGTACATTATTTTATTTACCTACTGGTAACAAGTATTCTGCCTGAAAACAAAAGATCAAGTTAGCATTTTATGTTCATTACTATGCACATTTTTAAAATGGAATCATTAAAGGTATACTAAAGTATTTAACCTATACTACATCAACCAAATTTTAGTATATGTGATTACAATATTTAAATAATGATTTCCAATAATTTTACTGTGTATCCCTGTACTAAGAAACAACACAAATCTTTTTTTTTTTAGACTTTCATTAATACATCCAACACATTACAGATGCAATGGATGTAGATTATGCTAAAAAGGCATACTTCTTGACATATTATAACATTAACACTGACTTTTTGTATTGCTGTCTGACTACAGTGCGAATGAGATCATCTGGAAAATGGATGCCAAATACTGGTGCTTTTTAAACAAACTCAATCATCTAAAGTGTGTTCTGCTATGCGTGGGATGATCCCAGAGTGTAAACTCAGCGAACAGTGAACTCAGTAGACCAGAGCAAATACATGACTATTTTAGGCCTGATCACTGTGGGGTTACCCAGCATACTGGTTCTGAACATCACATACATAAACAAGCACTTTGAGGAACCAACTTTTACACATGCAGGACTACCAGCTTGATTTTCATAAGCAGGGTGGCTGTTTCTTGTCTTCCCTGACAGTCCAACATTTCCAAATACAGTCTACACATTAGAATTCTACTTGTACTCTCGCCGTCTCTCTCATTACACTTTTACTTCAATCGGTTGTCTCAGGATTATATGCAATTTTACACTGGTTTAAATAAATTGGGTTTTTAATTTTCCCTCTGATGATATACAGCTCACTCTGGGTTGACGTGAATGTCTTGTTAGATAATTAGTAGACAGTAAGCTATATAGTGAAGTGAACTCCCCCAAAATTGTTTCTTACTTTGTTTGTTACTTATAATAAGTAGCCTACAAATTGCATACATTTGGGTTTATTCAGGGGCAATGTGTATTTAGTCTGTTAACTTTGTTAATATTTTACACTATGGTAGATTTGACACATTGGTTTGATAGCATATACATTTTATTTTATATTTTTTGCACTATTTATCATTGATTATCTGCAATCAGATAATGTGGTTGACATTTACATATAGTCATTTAACAGATGTCCCTATTTATGAAGTACAACTCATACAGTCTTACAATGTATTTTACAATCCTAGCAGTTGTGGATTAAGGGCCTTGGTCAGATGCACCACAGTGGCAGCTTGATAGTACTGGGGTTTAAACGCTAAAGCTTCTGGTATAGTACAGAACAATAATTTCTGCACCTCCACAGTCCTCTATAAAAAAATCTATAGATGTGGCTAAAGCCACATGCTTTACAGCGTTCATCAAAACCATATTAATGCACAAATCAAGAGAATTCATTACTATATGCGGCCACACCCACATAACGTGTAAACCCTTACACTGTACTTGTAATTAATATGTTAGCTAAGTTAAGATCCTGATCAAATGACATGCCACCCTTGAGTGTCTTGAGACTCTGTAGAAGCAAACTCTCAAGCAGCTTTTTTTTCCTGAACGATGGGAAGTGGATACGTTTTTTCTGAGTCAGCACTCAGTCTAGATTTATATCAGGCGGCTAAAAGCGCAGCGCTATATTGGGACTCTCCTAAAAACCTGAGGAGGTAACGGCAGATACCAAAGCACAGCTGGTCCACTCTGAGAAATGGCCACTGACACCATCAGTGCTCAGTCTTTTCTTGCTTAGTCTATTCATGCAGCAAATCTAAGCATGTACTGTTTCTTGATCAGTGTTGAATTCTAACACTTGATAGCTGAGCCCTGCTACTAAAATGTTTTTTTTTCATGCTAAAGTGTTTTCAGGCATTTTTGTTGTGAACTTTTCTCTGTAACATAAACACTTAGAGCAATAGGATCTGGAATATAAACGCTTCCTTCCAATGAGGAAACCTCGATGTCCAAGAGGCTTTCATAAAGGAAAAGAAGCCACAATTCTCACTCCAAAAAAAGCCATGCACAGCGATTTTCTTTTCTTTTTCTGACTGAGAGAGCTGTGGCTTTCCACACCCATGCTCTATTAAAGCTGAATAAACATGAGTGAACAAGGCCATTGCTGAGACTCTGGAAATGTGCTAAGGAAGTAGGTCTTTCTCATTTAGATGGCTGGCCCACATTTTTGAGGGGAGTAGAGCCGACCAAAAACAATTTCCCAGAGACATGGCAAGCATTTAGGGAGAGGCAAAATATTTCAAAGACGACACTTAGCACTCTAAAGGCTATACAGTTGCCCAATAATCTTTCTACAATAGTTTGGTTTTTTTTTTTTTTGTTTGGTTGTTTTTAGGTATCCATGTTCCACCAAATTTAGAGACAGTCACAGTTATGGTAAAATGAGGCCACAGCTTAACATTATGAACATCTTTATCTGGCAATTTATTTCACATTTAAGTAATTGCCCATTGCCACTACCCAATCACATGACAACTCTTGCAACAGCATTGGGCACAGCACATTTGGAGGAGGGCAGTAATTGCTCCATTTGTACATATGAGCTCAGTGACACCTGAGATTGATTAGTGTTTTATTAATAGCAGAAACAGAAATGGCATCTGGAGGCGTGATGACAGCATTTAGTGCTGTCTTCTCACCCAAAGTCCTGGGTGAAAAAGTAACAATTTTACCTCACCCTTGAATCTTTTTAATTTTAGTGCAAAATTTATCCATCCATTATCTTCCGGGCCAGTGCCCACCCGGCAACTCTGGGAACAAGGGCCCACAGACCCAGTCACGCACACAGTCACACACTAAGGACCACTGCAGAGACATCAATTAACCTAGCACGCATGTCTTTGGACTGTGGCAGGAAACCAGAGTACCAGGAGTAAACCCACGCAGACAAGGGCAGGACATGTAGACCCCACACAGAAAGGACCCAGGCCGCTCCACCCTGGGATAGAACCCGGGACCTGCTGTGAGGCAGCGGTGCTACCAAATTGTCACAAAAATGTGACAATTTGGACAGATAGACATTACACCATTTCTACGCTCCAGCAGCAATAAATGTGACAAGATACTATTAATAAATTGTTTTACTACTACAATATAGTTATTGGTGATTGGAAGGTTTTGATGATGTTCCACAGAGTAACTTCTGTTCCAGTAGGTTTCTCAGCTTTCCACTGACTGTTCCCATAAGCACAACACCTTGTTTACTGTTTTGCTTACCACCTACAGTCCAGCGACTCTTGAGGTTGCTCAGGGGTAATCATCATTTGTGCCATATATTGGATTATTATATATATTATTTATTCATTACCGTCGTGTCAACATCACTAGCACCATCTATGACAAGAGAAAGGTTAGGTCAAACAGAGTCCCAATACCCAATACTCCCATTGACATGGGAGAACATGCAAACTCCACACAGATGTTGTCATGGCTCAGGATCGCATCTGGAAACTCCTATTAACACTATCACTTGTGAGGTGATAGCACTAACCACATACTAGTTTCTAGAAGATGGAAAACTTTATTTAGATCAGAGCAACTTTTTATGGGTGTTTAATGTTACATTGTGGTGTAGTTGCTTCTCAGGAAATTGCATGCGAGTTGGACAGTCATAATTGCCTCCTTGCCTCAAAGTCACCACCATCTCCGCTTGCCATATTGCTTCATGAATGTTCTTGGCATAAGTAAGTTGCTTGGTTACTAAAGGTTTTCTCCATGGCGATCTGAGATTTTGGGTTGCTGTCTTCTTGCCTCCTTGGTGTGATGACTCAGGTTTGTTGATTGCTGGGGAGATGGGGTTTTGAATGTCTCACGTGATCCCTCTGTGTTACCTTCTGGTTCTCTCCCTTTAGCTATACTGCTGTAGTAAGTGCTGCCAGAGTTTCATGCTGCCATTTCATTAGTGATTGTTAATAGACTATGTGCTCCTAATCAATAAGTTCTACATTTTCTCTTTTTTCTCTGAGCTTATGTTCCTGTACCAGTTCTAGCCTCACATACTAAGATGTTTCACCACTTTGGCATCACTCTTCCCTGGCCACACCAGTGGGCAGTAACTTTCTCCATCCTGCGGTTGTCAGGGCACAATGTCCCTCCAACAACTTTCCTCTGAGGACTCAATATCCTAAAGTGACTATGTGTTTCATTATATTTGCATATATACATATATTACATTGTTTTATTTATATGTTATATGTTACTATTTACTTTTAAATATTTAAATATTATTTATTTTCTGGACTGCGGTAGACTAGCGGTTTAGGTACTGGACTCTGGGCCTGATGGTCCATTTCCCAACTCTGCCCACCTGCCACATTTGGGTCCTTAATCAAGGCCCTTAACCCACCATTGCTTGAATTGTAAGACTGTTTGAGTTGTAAGTCGCTCTGGATAAGGGCGTTTGCTTAATGCTGTAAATGTAACTTGGTTTTACTATTAATACAAGCTTAATTATTTTGATTAACATCTTCACCACCCAAGCAGGATTTTTTGAGTTTTTTACTTTCCACTGTCATCGCAGGCTTGCTCAATTTGGGATAGGCCTTTTAAGACCATATGTTGTTAAGCTGCTTTGAAACAATGCTTAATTGAAAAAACATTATAGAATTAAAACTGACTTGATATGACTTATTTGGCCAGTATGACTTCTGGAGCCAGTATTATAAAGATACTGTGCTCAAAAGCATAGATGTCAATTAAATAATAGAGGTGATGAGCTTAAAGTATTTCTGTAATGCTAAATACCTGAAATTCAATTATTTCATGCACATATTATTAGTTTTGTTTAATTCACTACTTTACTAGTGGATACAGATTTGTTGTATAAATTGTTGCAGATTGTAGTTAATATATTTGGAGATAATTAACTGTCGTTACTGTTTTAAAAAAAGAAGGTTCCAATTCAATGCTTAGACTATTGCTCTCTAAGAGCGACCCTTCTCTTGTCTCTTGTTTTCTGTGTGAGTGCTTAGTACATTCCATTGTGGTTTTGAATGCATGGCGTGAGGCAGACAGACACACATACAGTACAATCACTGCCTGAGAACATCAGTCTGCTATAAGTAAGGAATGCTCAAACAATTCAAAGCACTCAAACTACCTGCTACTCTTTGCCCATGTTTGTATTTGTTCAGATGCTGTGGCTATTCATGAATGTGGAATAAACCACACATGCATTGAATGACTCAAATATGTAAACATCAGTCTGAAAATTCAGATCAACTTCTCATCAACACTCTCTGAGGCTGTAGCAGTGCTGGTCAGTTATCAGTATTCTTACTTGTCCTCAGTTGCTTTGCTTACAAATACAGATCTGGATTAAACTTTAAACTCTCAATGATACAATTGTCTTTACCTATCCTGGATCATGTAGGGTTGTCTGGATAAGTGGGTTCTGACGTAGGGCAGAAATGAGGAGCTGCACATACCGTGCAGTATTATTGTACAGTGCAATGGAAACAACTAGTGAAGAACTGCTGTCCAAGCAGAGTACTACCTCACTTCTCTCTCACTCCATATAAGGGAAGATTTGCTTTGTCTGACTGCCCCGGAAAGTGTTAACCTTATGGCATTTCAGAGCTGTAGAACTGAACAAATATTGATAGATTCTTGCTAGTGCTGTGTGCTACATACTGATACCACATACCTTATTGACTTTATTGTTCCTTTAGTCTAGGAGGTCTGTATCTATTTTTAAATGAATTGTCTGTGCACACAAAGCAGCATTGTTTTAGTTTATTTTGTATTTGTTTATTCTTTATTAACTGCAATACATTTGGAAATTCTTCAGACCCTTTCACTTTTTCACATTTTGTTAAGATGGCCTTGTGCTAAAATAAAAAAAACTGTCCCCATTAACTTGCACTCAATATCCCTTAATGGAAAAGTGAAAACAGAATATCAGAAAAAAACACCTAAAACAACCACCATACTGGTGGCCTAGCAAATTGCCTCTGTGTTAGGGAGAGGATGGAAATCACACCCTAGCACAGCAATTGATTTGGGTGACATCTACTGAATAAACATTCACTCCTTCCTCTGCACTCATTAGACTGTAAAATGTTTAGAGTAGAACAATATATTTGAAACACTCTTTGTGTTCTATATAATGTGGTAATAAGAAACAAACAAAAAAAGCATATAGGGCCACGCAGCCTATAAATAATTTCTCTCTGTCTTATGGTGTGGTCAGATGTTTCCAGCCTCTTTAAGGAAACCCATCAGTGCAAAAGAATTCCTTGCATGAACACAGCCCTGATGCTGGTAAGGAATCTCTTATCTTAAGGATGGAGTCTGAAGCATGTTGCCGGTAAACACATTTTGTCCCCACCCTCTCTGGCTCTGGAGCAGGAATGGGATTCCTCATGCTCATAATTTTAAAAGAATTTTTTTTGAAAAGAGGAAGGCTCTGTGTATGAAGAAAGAAAGTCACTGATGTTGTGAACAAACTACTTGGTTGGTTCAAATGTACAGTGCATCCGGAAAGTATTCACAGCACTTCACTTTTTCCACATTTTGATACGTTACAGCCTTATTCCCAATTGTATTAAATAAATCAACAAAATACCCCATTATGACCATGTGAAAAAAGTTTACAGACTCTACAGAGAGTTCTGAAAATGTATTAAAAATTAAAAACTAAAAAAAAATCACATTTACGTAAGTATTCACAGCCTTCAACATGAAGCTCAAAATTGAGCTCAGGTGCATCCTATTTCCACTAATCATCCTTGAGATGTTTTTACAGCTTAAATGGAGTCCACCTGTGGTAAATCCAGTTGGTTGGACATAATTTGGAAAGGCACACACCTGTCTATATAAGGTCCCACAGTTGACTGCATGTCAGAGCGCAAACACCA
>JAVSBV010000029.1:2841854-2868892 GCA_033117975.1 Parotocinclus spilosoma | reverse complement strand
ATTTGGAATAAGGCTGTAACGTAACAAAATGTGGAAAAAGTAAAGCGCTGTGAATACTTTCCGGATGCACTGTATACCAATTGCGGAATAATGGTGTAATGTAATAAATAATGTAATAACGATGAAGCTAGCAGTGTTTTTCCAAGCTAACCTAAAATTCTGTAAAAAACTGTCAGGGTCTGCAGAGTAGGCCTATTTGTTATGAACTAACAATAATGTCAATTCATTTTGTTTTAGTTTTTTCAAAGGCTCATACTACTTCCTCTTGTATCCAGTCTCTCTGCCTATTGAAATATGGTTGTTGTTTAAATGTTGCATGAAAGGAAATGGGATAAGCTTTAGAGTCAACAGATTGTGCAATTAGAAGTCCAAGATAATAAAGCCAGACTAGCGCTGTCATTGGTTAGGACTTAATGAAGCTGCAAGCAAATCAATAATCAAAGGTAATAGTTGAATCAGCTATCAGATTTTATTGCTACTATTGAAAGAGGACAAAATCACTCAAGAACATCTCAGAGTTCTGAAACAGAGACAGAAACAAAGACAGGGCGATAAATGTTAACAGAGACAATAGTATTCTGAGATATTAGCCCACCACCACAGGAGTTCTCATATTTGAGTCTCTGTAAGAATTGAATTAGCCAGAATAAGTGGTTCAAATCCAAAGAAAATTTGCATTTGTTATGGCAAATTATTAATTAATTTTATTTAGTTATTTTTTCCAGTAATTAAAAAAAATACCATAAAACTGTGGTTATGAGAAATTAATAACATAAATAAATATTTTTATATCAACCAGTGTGATGTTTTCCTCCTTTGTCAGAAAAACTAAATACAGCACCAACAGTAATTTTTTATGAAGTGACCGTGACTGACAGAAGTAAACAAACTGACAGAAGTAGTCACAATGGTTTCAATTAACCAAGCAGCCACTTTGGTTCTTACATGCAGTTTTTTTTCTCACATGACTCAAAGTGTTGTTGTGAATTCAAGCTCAAACTCAGTTCTGTGATACTGTGAAACGTTTATATGAGTTACCTTTGCAGTTGTAATCACTTTTTTAGTTGTCGTTCAGGTTGTATTATAAGTGGTTGGAAAATGAAGCCCACAGCAGCGCTTCACACACTGTAGAATTATGTTGACCCCCCTATTTGAATAAACATATATTTTCTGCCTTGGATTACCTCCCTGCTATTCTCACAGCTTGTTATTGGAACATATTGTGAGGAAAACATTAATGAGGGCAGTTATTGCACCAGAATGGCTGCTGTCTGTAGGAAGTTGTCTGTCTTACGGAGTAAAAGAACAAACTGTTTGTTTGAGATTCTTTGGCTAAGATTGTTACAAATTTATTTCACGTTATTTTATCATAGTTAATATGATTTCAGTCTGGTATTAAGAGTTTTATTAACTTGTTTAGGGTTCCTCAGTTGGAATACTCAGGGAACATGATAAAAAGAAAAGAAAACAATACATTGTGAGACAACTGACCTGATTGTCATTTCAAATTCTTATTATAAAACTGGTTATAATCTGGTAAAAGACTATATAAAATGAAACTACCTAGAAGCTTTCCTGTGACGGAAACACTGATAGGGTAAAAATGAGTTGCCTCTCAGGGTTCTCAGGGTTGCCTCTCATATACTCAACAGCCTTCCAGGCATTTCTCTCTGGACCAGCACTAAAGGATCACCTCAATCGAAGCTGACCTCTAATTGCAAGCAGCTCACTGCAAAGGAATTCTAGTCAGCTTCTTAATGGGCACCGCCAGCCTAAACATGTTTGCCTTTTATCCCAAGGCTTTAGGAACATTGTGAGAAGATCAACAGTGCTTAATTGGAATTTGCCATATAAGCCACAATGTGAAAATGATGATCAAGTAATGTTTACAGCTATAGGAGTAGTGATATCTAATTTTACGATGGGGATATAAAAAAACAATCTCTGAAAGCCAGTGCCTGTGTGCTACCATTTTCAGCTACAAGTGAAGTATTTCTAAATGAGCACTTGCTGGCATTTAAAAATGTTGCAAAACAGTTGTTTATTGAAATTACTTTGAGCTATATGTGTTGTTATTCAGCTCCTGACTGTTATTTCTGACATTTTGCAATATAGTTTCTATAGTTCATGTGCATTTTCCTTTACATAGGCTTTGAGTGTTTCTCAGAGTGGGAGGCTTGGGGTACACTCAGGTTACAGAAGGCACAAATTCCAGCCCCCAACCTCTCACACCCTCTGTTTCCCATTTGGTGGTCTGTGTATGCCCCAACATGGACCTAGCTAACCCCCTGAGAGACAAGAAGGTTTCCTGACATACATACATTACAAATACAGTATATAATGTGTGTATAATAATATTATATACATATACAGTGTATATATAATGAGGTATTCAGTATTTTACAGTTTACATTCTGCTGATTTTGTACTTAGGTTTTAGTGATTATTACTTTTATTATATTATATTGTTATATTATATATTACTTTTACAGACTGCTATCCATTTGTTTTTCTACATACTTTGTTTGACCTCTTTATTCTGTTCTGTAATGGTCAGGACCATTAGTCCATCCCCAACCACCCCCAACCCCTCAACAAACAAACACACACACACATATTTAGGTACTATTTGGGTTATGGATCATTTTCATTGAATTGACACTGGTTGGTGCTGGTGTGTTAGTGTGTAGAGTTTTAAAACTAAGCACCACATGCCAATACACCACCATCACCACCACCATGTCAGTGTCACTGCAGTGCTGAGAATGATCCACCAAACAAACAGTACCTGATCTGTGATGGTCCTGACCATTAGAGAACAGAGTAAAGGGGACGAACAAAGTATGAAGAAAAACAAATGGACTATAGTCTGTAAGTGTAGAACTACACAATGCAGTGGTCACTAAAACATAAATAAATAATAAGCAGAATATAATTTGAAAAATGGAGAAAGTCTACTTTTGAAAGACTTTTGCCCAGTACTGTATATATGTAAATCTATTTATAAAACCTTGCATAACAGTAAAATGATACACTATTCTACTGTCCAAGTGTGAGAACAAAAATGTTTACCAGGCAGAGTCAAGACAGCTGGAGAAACACTGTAGTAGACAGTGGCATCATTAGCCCCAATTTACTGGGGCATGTGTTAGAGTCAACTACTGTAGAGAACATTTCACATTTATTTACTACAGGCACTATGCTTTCCGGGAATCTTTAGAAAACCTTGATTAGCTTGTACATTGTATATTACTGATAACACAAGCTTGGAAAATGAGCATAGCAATATAGTCAAAACAGGACACGACACATTTTGCAAGCCTGTGCTATCTAGCTACCATTAACTAATGGTGCATGGACAACATCACAATTTCAACCATAGTGTTTAGCTACAAATTATTTCACATGCATGTATAATTAAACGAAATATGAAATGTAAACAATCAGACAATAAATATACCTTTTCTCATAAGGCTTTTTTATCAGATGCATGTATGACTGACTGACTGACAAAGGGGAACTCTGTCCCTCTTAATTCAATGTTTGCTCTAGAACAACAAGTCATTTAAAAATTCCCCTGATAGTTGAGAAGCAAATGAGGAACTAGGCGAAAACAGACCTACATGACTGTGGTGCCTTTGACAAACTCTTCTCACATCAGCTACATTTCTGGTTAATGGAAAGGTGGGATTTGTCACCATTAATACTAACCACCATGTCACTGATGCTGGTTTATGTTTCCTTTGGTTAACACATAAACATATTAGACTATATTTTCTATAAGGCACTAATTGTATTGTAACATCAGTACAATTTATATGACAATTTAGTGAATTTATAAAAACAGCTATGCTATGTTATATACCAGTGCCCTGTATGTGTGATTCCAATCTGTGCTTTTTTTTTTGGGAGTACATTTCCTCTCTTCCCTGAGAAAGACAGACTGTTCCAACAAAGCATTCCCGAGAGTCAACAGAGCTCAGCCTCTTTTTCTCTAGCCGTGAAGTATTACCGGAAGTACCCCAAATGAACAGGTAGTTAACTGATAAATGTAGCCAATCGCAAAACCATATGTAATTTTAAAAGATTAAATAGTATTAAATTATATAATTCTCTCATCTCTGCTTACGGTGTTTTTGTGGTTGTTAGTGCATTTCTTTAAATCCAGTATGCTGCTGTACATTACACAGTAGAACATTAATAGCCAAACCTATAAAAAATAAATTTGCCATATCAGAAAGATTGGAATAAATTCAATTACAGAGATGACAAACTGAGGGCATAAACACTGGTAAGCTTAGTCTTTTTGAAAATAGTGAAACTGTGAATTGAATTGAATTGAATTGAATTAAAGTGAATTTCCAGTGCTATGCATACTTATCTGGACAGTTACAATTGTAATGTTTTGTTCCAGATATAAACACAAAATTATTTCTAGCACATTAGAGAAAGTGCTTTAGATCAAAGTAGTGAATGTCATTTTAGCAGTAGTATACACAGTTCTATTGGTGTAATCACACTTTTTATACATAAAATATTACACTTTTACATTAGTCATACCAGTCATGCTGCTATGCCTTGAAATAAATTCAACCTGCTATTTTTAAAATAGTTCTAGTGATCCTTTATTACAGCTCTCCAATTTTCAAGTGATTGCCTCTGTTTCTCTTATAGATCACATCAATCTTTGTAAACTTGTTTGTGTTGATATGCAATCAAGTCTCCATTCAGTTCTTACCTTTAGGTGTGATAACTAATGTTACATTTACCTGAGCACCAGAATAAGATGTTCTGATGAAGCCAATAATACAATTGATTGTGGGATTATGGTAATTTAGCAGTTAAGGTACTGAAGTTCCAGGCTTCAAATCCCACCTCTGCCAAGCCGCCAATGTTTGGTCCTTGGATTTCTTGGATTGTAAATTGTATAATTTGGAAGTTGCTCTAAGGGCATATGCTAAATGATTGGCTGTAACTGAGTTTTTATAAAATGCTATGGTCTTTCTCCCTATTTTAAAGATAATGAGTGAGTAATACTTTGTTATATGAATTCTTAATCATGTTTGTTTACTTTATTTTGTTTATTCAATGTTGCATTCAATGTTTATTCAAGTGATTTCAAGCTATTTTTTAGCTATGTTGACATTTCATGCCACTTTCATTCTGCAGGATTTACCATACATAGACTGTCACCCACACTGACCTTCTACACTCAAACCAAAGTATATTTTTATGGCTTCTACAAAGAACTGACCAACTGAACACATGTATCCTACTTTAAGGAATTTACCACTTCAAATATAATATATCTTATGAAAGAGATACACCAGCAAAATCAAGTGCCTTTTTAGAGTTAGTTTGAGAGCTTATGAAAGGAAAACAACTACAATACCAATATGGGAAATGCATACAAAAACCACAGTGTTTCTTATATGTATTACATCAGCATTACATTCATTGAAGACAGTATGAACCTGAGACATTTCATGTTTCATCAAGATTGCACGGAGGCCAGTCCAGTACCTGTACCCTCTTCTTCCACAGCCGTGCCTTTGTAATGTGTGCAGCATGTGGTTTTGCATTGTCTTGTTGAATTATGCATGGATGTCTTGAAGGCAGCATTTGTTGTGCTATGATCTCAATCTACTTTTTCTGCCATTACAGAAGTGTTAATGTACTAGAGTACTGACACAGCCCTATACCATGACAGAACCTGACTTCTGGACTTGTTGTTAACAGTATGGATGGTCCTTTTAGTCTTTGGTCTATAGCACATGGTATCCATTATTTCCAAAAATGATGAATACTGAATACTTGAATACTGATTCATCTGACCACAATACATGTTTCTACTGTGTGTTGGTACATCTTAGATCCTAGAAGAAGTTGAATCTGTTTCTGGACAAGATTTGTGTGAGGCTTCTCTTTGCATAGTAAATGTAAATCAATGTTGTAGTCATTAATAAGAGTTTGATGAAGTAATCCCCTGCCCATGTGGTTATATCAGCTATTGTTGAATGACTGTTGAAAGCTGGGGTTGGGGTTGTAAATTAACTGTAGACTAGTAGCTACTTAATTGCGCATGTGCTATTGAAATATACTGCTCACAAAAATTGGGGGATATATCAGTTTTGTGAGTGGTGTATTTACATCAGTTCTGTTAAGTACAACCTGTAAAAAAAGACCAAAAAGGTGAATTTAAATGCAGCAAATGATGTTTCATTGAATGTTACCCTGGTGAAGGTGAGAGATACTTTTCCAGAGATTATACCAAAAACAGTAAGCACATGAACAGGGTGTATCACACTCAGAGGAAACATGCCAAACTCCACCCAATGAGTGCACCACACTGTCTGACTGTCATATGTGAAAAGTTTATTTCAGACAAATATATATTGTCTCAGAACAATTCTTCAAACTAGACATAGAAGAAGGATCACTTCATAGTAAATCCATATGAAATTCTATCCTTATGCACTTCTGGTGCCAGAGCTGCTTGAATGTGTCTCAGATTGGACGGGCCTGCAAAAGCCATTTCTCTTATGTTCACCAACATTACCACAGTTTTATTGGTAGCCTGTGTTCTCCTCCTTTAGTGGAATGTCTGCAAAACTGCCCTGCAGTTCTCCAAGAGTAATGCGAGGACTAAGAATGAGAAGAAACACAAGTCTAGGACAATTGACAATTTGCTTCTCTTTTATACCAGTTGTTCATTTAAGGCCAGTGCAAAAATTATGTCTATTTATTCTATATAAATTAATTTTGATTTAATTTGGTTCCAACTGGTATGGTGAAATGAACAGTACTAGTGCAGAACTGTAAAGGGTAACCAAAGGCCATTAAAATGTCAAAAAGAATGCCAGTCTTAGTACTTTATGCAGCAATAAAAACATTTATGACGGATTGCCAAGAAACCACTAATTAAAAGATGGATTATTTAAAGAGTTTATCCCATTATGTCTGACCTTAGCCATTTGGCAGAGGCATCTTGAAGGAAATATACAGACTGGAACAGGTGTCAGAAGAAGGCGAGACTAAAAATAATACCCTTCAGTCAGATCTTTAAGGCAGGCAGGAGAAATGTAAGAAACAACCTCAGCCGTATTAACATCTTCAGGAGTTGAAAGACACCACACTCAGGTGTTGTTCAGGACTAAATCACCAATACATCCACAGATTCTCATTACCCAAGTTATTTTTCTTTTTTGTGGGCAAGCATGTTATATGTGGAATCCTTAAAGAAAAGGCATATTATTTTTTTTAAATATTCTGAGAAGCAGTAATTGATAAGTAATTTTTAACCATCCAAAAAATTCTTAAGGAACACATTTTCTTAGAGTGTATTCAGGAGACTTGGTTCTTAAGGTTCTTAAGTGCTTACCACTGGCTTACGTGATATCAATCTGAAAGCACCATATCTCTCAGTTTCAAGACTGCAAGCAAGTAAACCAAGAGATTTGATATCAGCCCTGTCACCAGCCAACTCTCATCTCGGCTAAAGCACTTGATGCTTGTTAACTGAGCACTTCCCTTAAGGGCTGACACTCTATCAAAGGATTTAGATAATGCACATTGTGGATGTGCTGCTGATGTATGACCGCTCTATTGCCAGATTCTTATAATGATCTGCAAGCCTTCCAGACTTCCAGACAAAAACTGTTCAGATTCACATATGCAATGTTATAACATTTAGCAAATCTTTAAAGAAAGAAAGCATTTTCTTTGTTTGCTTTAGATATGAGCTACATATTATTTAAAATCACAGTAATAAAGACCATTTAATTGCATTGAGCTAAGAGCATTTGCATGTTCTCCCAGTGTCTGCATGGCTTTACTGTGAATAAATCAATTTTCCTCCCACATTTCAAAGTTGCAGGTTAAGTTAATTGATGTTTCCAAATTGGTCATAGTTTGAATATAAATAAGACATTTTTTATTAAATTCTATAATGCAAAAAAAAAGTTTTATTTACAGTAACTGTTTTTGATAATGATTTAAATTTAAATGTGATAATGCATGTCCTACAATTTTCCAGCCCTTGCAACGTTTTGAAGCTGGTCAAACATCACTTGGAACATCCCAAAGCATGATTAACAGACTGTGGGATCACTTTCAAGAGACTGGGATAGTAAGAACACTAGGGCAGGGTCACTCATCTGCCACAACAGCAAGAGATGACCGCTACTTGACCTTATTGGCAAAAAGGAGCAGGCACAGAGATGCAACAGAGTTGCGAGGACAGTTTTTTGCTGCTACTGGATGATGGATATGCATCCATACCATACGAAATCGGCTCCATCTTGTTGAATTGCATGGCCGGCAACAAACGGTATGCATTCAGTTATTTGATGAACGCATGGAAGGTGGGCTGATGAGCATCATCATTAAACCATTAAAGCACCATCATTAAACCACATCATCAGAAATGAATCGGTGACTGCTTTCAGATACCGAGATATGATTAAACATGCTTGGGATGTACTAAGAAGAAGTCTGGCAAATGATCCAATGCCTCACACTGAAAGTTGCTTTGGCGCAAGAGTGGCAGAGGATCCCACAAGAACTTATGAACAATCTGATCCTGTCCATGCCCCATCGCTGTGTGTTTTGGCAGTCTTGGGTAACCATACACCCTCTTGAACACTCTTATCCAGTTTGACATGTTTCTGTTCATGTCATTGAATATGTCACTTGCTCAATCACAATAATTGAGTTTGCATCTTATTTGAATAATTAAACAACTTTCTTTGACTTTTCTTTTGCTTTTTTATTATTGTTTAATTAAATAAAATCATATGCTCTTTTTTATATGGCTTCTTATTCGTTTTGAAATATCCATTTTTTTTAGCAGTGAATGTTTTCATGTTTATGTCTGTCTGTCTGTGTGTGTGCCTGTACTGTTTATGGTTATTCCTGCCATGCACCCTGTGCCATAGGCATCTAATAAGTTGTCTTATGGCTTAGGAAAATGTGTCTAAAGGTTCTGTCAAATTAGCACCCCCTTAATCACCCCTTTACATGCCTTTTGTTTTGATTCAGAAGGGAAAGATGTGCTATTAAAACTATATAAACTACCATAATGCATGTAAACAGAGTTACTAATATTACTAATATAATACTTTGTGTGTGTTTTTTGTCTTGTAATGTGATGGTTTAATTGTGGTTTAGTCTGCAAGGTTTGTTTTGGTAGCAAACAGAGAAAACTACTATCTGAAGACGAAGTTTAAATGATTTTTTAAAAAACTGAAATATTTAAATGTAGGCTATCTTTCTCATATAAGCTGTAATTCATTCTTAGGATCCTTTCTCGCAAGATTTGCTGTCATTACTGACGCATTGAAGAACAAAGAAGAATGTGTCGAAACGTTAATATGGGAAACGCATTCTGCATCTTTACAGCCCATTTGTTTGCAACAAGTGATTCCTGCGCTTTACACACACTGACAGTGTTAGAAATAGCGGTGTCTCGGCTTAAGCCATCACACCCCATATATAGCCATATGAGCAGTCAAATGTGGAGCAGCAGCGAATCACCACTCAGATCCATAAAAAAAGACGGAGCACTGCTGAAGAAACGGCTGTACCCCTTTCCAAAAAAGTATTGAATGTCTTGAAGAATTCAGCCGCCCCCCGGTGCAAGTACATATTTGAAAGGGTGCAGTGGGAGACCGCTTGCACTCCAGCTTTGCCTTTGGCTCAGACGCTCCGAGCTCAGGACCCTCTTACAGCCCTCTTTCCTTTGGGAACGTTATTTTTTGTCGTTGTGCGGGCCGAAAAAGCACATAAGCAGCCATGGATGCCATTAAGAAGAAGATGCAGATGCTCAAGCTCGACAAGGAGAACGCCTTGGACAGAGCTGAACAGGCTGAATCCGATAAGAAGGCAGCGGAGGACAGAAGCAAGCAGGTCGGCTAACTGTTTGAGGGACTTTATTATGCAAAGTTGTCATAGAAAAGAAAAAGGCTTTACTAACACTGCAATAAACGGACTACCCTATCTTTGGATTATCCAAGACGGAAGATAGAGTGCATGGGTTTGACAATTAAATCAATTAATTGGATCAATTAAATAGCTTAAGTATTTGAGTGTTGAACAGCACATTCTTTAAATAAAAAACACTGTGCTTTTTCATACAAACCCATTTCTAAAAATAAAAGTGACACCTTTAAGGGTGCACAATTTATCCATAGGTTTTGAGTAAAGCCATTAAACAGCTAAGGTTAAACCCCTTCAGAAGCCGTTTGGGGGTTAATGAGGTCACGAAGTAGAAGTGTATTCCTCTAACTTTTACCTAACCATTTTTTCTACAGTTATGTAGTAGAACAAGAATCTTCTTACTATCCTGTTTAATTGCAACTAATTCAATGTGAATCTAACCCATTTTCTGTTCCCAAATTGTAGTGTAACTGAGTAACCTGTATATGCATGCTATGAAAGATGATGAAATAAAAGAATATTATTTGCATGCATGTATAGCTGGAGGACGAATTAAGAGAACTGGAAAAAAAATTGCGCATAAGCGAGGATGAGCGTGACAAAGTGATGGAGGATTTCCAAAAGGCAGAGGAAAAGCTGCTGATTGCGGAAGAGGTTGCCACAAAGGTATCCCATGTGTCTTTCACAGTCTACCTCTAATCACCCCTTCTTTTCTTTCTTTCTTCGTGTCTGTCTGTCTGTCTGTCTTTGCCTGTGCTCCTCACGTCACGCATTCTGCTACGTGCTATTCACCGCTGTCACAAAACAAATCTGTTAAACACTCACACACACTCAGCTTGAAGATGACCTGGTAGCCCTGCAAAAGAAACTGAAGGCAACAGAGGATGAGTTGGACAAGTATTCTGAGGCTCTTAAAGATGCTCAGGAGAAACTGGAGCTGGCTGAGAAGAAGGCCACAGATGTAAGTATAGAATCAAACAGTCACCCTTAGCAGCTGCTCACTGCTTCACAGGCAACTTTCTCTCTGACACCTCTTTTAAGTGGACCTATGTGAAACGACAGCTGGTCAAAACTAGACTTGGGTTCTGCTAGACTGTTGTTTCACTTATGACTAGTTTTTTCACTTTAATGTCACATGCACACACAATTGTTATATCTGATACAAGGAGCACTGAGATACAGATTTCCTTGCCATTTAGTTTAAACTACCATGCTAAACACCACTCCAAAATAGAATGTGGGTTTGGACATAGCCCTGGACTTGGAGACATAGCCAAGGCTCCTGTAAGGCTGGAGAGCACTCAGCCTGTTAAATTTAGACTAGAGCTTTATATGGTAAAGACATGGAGCAGCTCCTTGGACTCTTGTCTTATGAGCACATGAGAAAGTTTTTGAGGACTCTCTGTGTCCCAGGAGCCTTTCTCACTTTTTCCAACTTACCATGTTAATTATTTAGTGCATTTTCCCAGTAGCCTTATTTCATTCCAAAGCACAAACTGGAGTCAAACAGAATTATTATGGGCTCTGTCATTATGTTATCCGGGTTAGTATGATAAAGGATATGCTTTAATAACACTACAGTGTATACATTTGTACACATAGTAGTTTTGAATGACAGGGAAGGTCATTGCAGATTTGAAAGCAAGATTTTCAAACTTTGCTTTTATATTTATGTAGCTAATTAAAATATTTGTCATTATTTCGAAATGTAAGACTTTCCATATTATAATTGGGGAAATATTGCTTTTAAAAACACACCAGGATTCCGTTCTCGGACATCTCAATTATATCCCCCAATGCAGTTTCGAAGCTCCACCTTCAGGTCTAAATAAGTATTGCACTACTTTAAGCACAACGTTTAAATTGAATTATATTAATTACATTCAGCAACCAAACTTCCTACAATTTTATTTTAATTCGTATTTATATAATTCGTATTTATATTATTTTTAATTTTTATGGAGTGTACGTATGTAACCTACTTAGCATAAATAAAGGCTATGTACACAGATCATAGATTAGACAGGAAACAGTTTAAGCCTTGTGGTTAAACCTGCCAGTAGAGAGAGCCATCTATCCGCTTATAAACGCAATGGCGCATATATTCCAAGTCTCACGTGTTTTCTTCATCAAAAGTTCTGACTTGTTGCTCATTAGTGCATTCTTATTCCGCTCATCGATAGTCGCAATTAAAAATCGCTTTCGTTTGAATCGAATAGCTTGAATGAAACGTGCCACTAGAAATGTTAATTCTAGTTTGGTGGATAAACAAGACAATTATAACTCAAACATCTACAGTAGGTAACAGCCTGTACTGTACATGAATAAAACAATTAATCAGCCTATAAAGTAGTAAATCATGGGTCCGCAACATTATTCACAAAGTCTATAGGTCAGGTTTTAATGCCACCTAAGAAAGGAACTACACCTGCTTCCACTCATCCGCTGTTTAAAGACCACAGCCATTGATGAAGCAAGTGGAATCAGGTGTAGCTTCTTCAGTTCGCATGAAACCCTGCAGTCACACTAGCCCTTTGTGGATAATGTTACCCACTCCACATATACGTAGTGGCAGAATAGATTATTCAAATGCAAATGCAAATTCAATATGAATGAGACTATACAGTGTTTGGATGGAGTAAATAAAAATACATGCATGCTGCATTCAAATGGTGGTGCATTGCCATCACACAGCTAAAGAGACCAGGGTTCAAATCCAAGTCTGGCCTGTGTGTCCTTATATGCCCAGGTCTAAAGGGTGTGTTGGGGGGGGGGGTCTTATTTATATATCATTTGGTGGACCAACTTGAGATTTATTTTTTGTTTCTATTTTTACATAAGCTTCAACTTTCTTTAAAAAAAATGAATTTTTATGTTATTGGGGTTAGGGTCCGGAGTAGGCATACAATATTGGCAACAGTTAATCATTGTGTCTATGGAAAGTCCTCACAATGATAGTGTGACAAACGTGTATGTATCTTGTCCCGTAGGCCTACTTGTACTTAAGCCAAACGGCATCACAATGATCACAAGGAAAACCTGGCCATTTTGACTTGTGATAACGGTTACAAAACAATGTTTTTGAAAAACAAAGAAAATGAGCATCAGAATAGCGTTACGTTACTGAGACAAGGGATAAGTGCAACATTAATTAGTTACGGCAATCATTGTTTCAACGGAAAGTCCTCACGAGGATAGAGACAGCCATACGTTTGTTTGTTTTTTTTGTTGTTGTTTTTTTGTTGTTTGTTTGTTTGTGTCCGGCTGTAGACTAGCGCCCCGCCTTTCGCTCCGAAGAAATGCGTTGTTAGATAAATGCCCTAACTTTCTTGTTTATTGCAAAAAGGCACCAACTGACTAATCGTTGACGTTTGTGTATTTGGGCGTGGTTATCTCAGCATGGCTACTTCCGGTGTGGATGTAGCGCTGTTGCTGCTGCTGCTGCTGCGTGTTTGAGCCTCCATTGAGCGGACAGTTTTTAATCCGCTCTTTGCGTTCTAGGGCGTTTCTGCCCTCTGTGCTCGTTCGAACACAAGCCGTTAACACTTTTAGTAGGTGCTTATAATAATGGCAAGAATTACCTCGTTAGAAGCTGTGAAACGCAAGATAAAATTGTTGCAAGAGCAGGCAGACGGAGCGGAGGAGCGAGCAGAGAAATTGCAGAAGGACCTGAGTGTGGAGAGGAAAGCCAGAGAAACAGTAAGATCTAAACGTTACTAGTTAGATGTTCAGAGTTCAGGCTTCTCCTCCATTAAATGTATTATGTGTCGAGAAGAATATCTAAGGCGCAAAGTGATGCTGCGTAGTACTAACAAAGCGGTGTTTGTCTCTGGTACCCAGATACGGACCCGCCTGTCCGATCACATACCAGGTCCATCACTTTGACGTTTAAAACGGGTTGGGTGCTGCACGGGGTTTTGCAGGCTACCTTAGATTTGTTACTCCCTTAAATATTGTATGCTTCTATTATGTATTTAGTAAATGTACACAACGATAAGAACGGAGACTATATTCGAGTATGTGGCCTTGACTTTAAACAGACGGTTAATACACCACTTTAAGACCGTCAGAGGAAAGAAAAGTTGTCGACTCGCTGCGGGTGGAAGTCCCACTTGTTCTGAAACCATTTGCAAACCAATTGCCTTATAAGGGCAGGTTGCATGTAGTGGAAGAAAAGCCAGGGCAGCCACTTCAGATTCTTAAAGCACCCCAGAAATCAAGTTCATCCATTTTCAGTGCTTCCAGCTTGCCAGTCTCACACAATTTAGTTCCTGTAACTCAAGCACAGATGTGCTTCCTTAAGATCTGAAAGCAGATGATGAGTCACTTTCAGGATCTATTTATGCAGCTGCCTGCTTCTTTGTCCTTTCATTGAGATACCTGCCAGGTTTTCGTTGTGTGCGATTCCCTCAAGTGCAAGTCAAGTCATTTGCATAGTTTTGCAAAGGGTTGAGGCTGTTTTTGCAAGTTGCCTATGTAGTAGTAAGGCTAGAGTGAGAGTGCAAAACAAACCATTCATTTAGACCTTGTTACATAGAGCTTGACTATGCTATATAATGTTTATTAGCGGCTTCTCAGAAATTTCTACAGGACCCATCATAAAAGATTTCATAAAGTTTTTGTAAAGAAGTTTTGGACAGTATTCACTTAGATTTTTGAATGAATTTAGTTAATCATGTTTGAAGCTAAGCCCTTAAATGCAAATGATAAAACCAGTAAAAACATCTAACATCATAGAATTGTTTAACAGATTTATTCCTTATCAGTTCATCTAGTAGTTATAGTTATTGACACATTTACCACGGTTTGCCATAAAGAAAAATCCTTCCATTCATCCCTCAAATGTACACGTTTGCCCTTTGGACTCTTAGCAAGACATTTATCAACCTGCACAAGCTACTACTATCAAATTTTAGTAAATAAAGAAATCATTTGCCGTCATATTACCACACAAGGCTATCAAGCCACAGCAGCACTTTGCTAAATGGTTTTGTCTGACACCATATCGGATAATGTCAGAAGACGCCTTCACCTCTGTAGACGTTATCATGGCATAGTCACTAAACTCAGACTTCCTTGTGTTTATTGGTAACTCTCATCATTCTTGTTGTGCCGTGAACACTGATGTTTTTCTGCTGTTCTCCTCATCTCACCATGGTTCTTCTGTTGTGCTCTCATAGGCTGAGGGTGATGTAGCCTCTCTTAACAGACGTATCCAGCTGGTTGAGGAGGAGTTGGATCGTGCTCAGGAGCGTCTTGCCACTGCCCTGCAGAAGCTGGAGGAGGCTGAGAAGGCTGCTGATGAGAGTGAAAGGTGGGTCCAGGATAATATGTTTTTTAGAAACAAAAAATACCTTAGATAGACTTGCCATTTATCGACCACATTATGTTCTGTAAAACAAGTCGTTGATCAAAATGGCCAGAAACAACTAATGTTAATGAGTGAATGTGTACCAGTTTATACATGTTAGAAAGGACATACAAAACAGGAGTGGCCATTAAAACCCCCTGTATATGCTCATAGCTAGAGGTGCACAAATTCAGTTTTCATTTCTATACTACAACAAATATAACAGACAGTCATCTCGGTAATTAATACAAATGACATGATATTTAGTCATGTTATGGCAAGACACAAAACTTCTTCACAGATCACAAGATGCTAAACAACACAAAAGGTGTCCTGTATTACTAGTACCAAATAAGCAATTACAGAATTAATGTGGAAGAAAATGTGTGGCATTGTGCCAGAGCTATTCATACCAAACTGTCATTTGTCTACCAGGAAGTGAAATGCATCATGGGACAGTAACTCATTCAGTTGTAAAATACAATACATGTGGTTATATTTATTTGTGTTTTCAGTTTGCCACTAAATGAGAGTGTACCATTTTTTTGTATAGAAGCTCAAAGGAATATGGGCATCTGGGTATATTTTTGGATAAGAAAAATCCTGTTGTTTAGAGTGGGATTTAATATGAGTAGAATGTATAGCCTGACGTTTTTATTTATTTTTTATTTTTATTAAACTATTTTATTGATCCCTGTCCTCCCATTCATAGGTTTAGGTGGACATTTTCGTGTAGCTTTTGTGATAACTACTGTAGATAGTTTAAAGTAAATAAAACTGAACATGTGTTCACCTACTCATGTTGGGGAACAATTTAGTACAAGCCAATCTAGTAAAATAAGGTGCGTGGTACGCCTGAGTAGCTGGATCTGATGCGGAACAGGCATATTATGCTTTGACAAACCTCTCCCCCCACTTCTACCATTCACTTTATACACAGTAACCACAGTATCAGACTCTGCTGCTGTGCTTCTACAGAAGTGACGGCATGCCTCCACTTCCTAGCCAGTACTGTACATCTGGTGCCTGTTACTCTACTTCTTGTTAGTTCACAATTCTTGTTAGGATAAAGTTTTTGGGGGTTTTTTCCGTCTAATTTACATAGTCAGTAACCACATTACTACCACAATCCAGTTTTTGTAACACAATAAAAAATTAAGGCATCATGTTTTCATTGAAATGCAGTTTAGGATCACAATAACTGAATCACCCCCGGATCAGTGCAGTCCCTAACATTAAGTCATGCCTCTGATGACGTCATTTTTGGGGCCTTTATAGACATGAGCCCGTTTGCGTAGATGCACTGTGGCACTGAACAGCGCAAGTCTGTGTTTCTCTTTCTTTGTTTGCCTCAGACACAGCCCCTCTGTGCATCCAAGTACACAGCTGCTCTTTGCAGGGATTGACTTTAGCTCTTGTCCCTTTTTATGCTATACAGCTTAAATTTTCAAATTATATAGTCTTGTGAAAAACTGTTACCATCTAAAGAAAGTATCATTTGAGAGCTAGCAAGCTGGCATCTGTAACACAACCTGTGGTTATCGATGCAGAGTGAGTTGCGTTGTACTTACCTCCACCTTTCCTTCTGTCATCTCTTCCTTTCACTTACTTTCTATACAGAGGCATGAAAGTCATTGAGAACAGGGCCTTGAAGGACGAGGAGAAGATGGAACTGCAGGAGATCCAGCTCAAAGAGGCCAAGCACATTGCTGAGGAGGCTGACCGCAAATATGAGGAGGTGTTTTCCCTTAAATGACCTACTGACAAATTGCGTCACTTCATTTCACATACCTACAGGGCTGCATGCATACATATTATGGTTCCAGAGATCCCCAGTTCGATCCTGACGTCGGATTCCACCTGTGTGGATCATATCCTCCTTGTGCCCATGTGGGTTTACTCCAGGTACTCTGGTTTCCTCCCACATTCCAAAGGGATGCATTAGGTTAAGTTCTCACTCTAAAATTGGCCTAGTATGAATGGGACTGATCAGTATTTATGCAGCGTTGCTCCTGTTGTGAATAGCTTGTGATGCAGATGTGGTTTTAAGTAAACAAATAAACAAACCTGCATTACACATTTAGAAAACAGTTATGCTATATATCCATTTTACACTGAAGCTCAATATCTTGCATGTGTTAATGGAATTGTCCTGCATCATTTATCATATTCTCTGTCAGCCACTTCTGTGGCATATGAATGATCACAGTAATCAATAAATAATTTAGTGCGCTGGTATTGAATAAACAGCCAAGATACTGTAAACATCCCCTCATGGAGCAAACCCTCCAGGTACATCGACTGGTATCAGCAGGTCTTGGTCTCTGTCCCAGGTCTCTGGTGCTGTGAGGAGCAAAGATAATTAGGCATACTGACTTGTAAATTCATTTAACAGAAAATGTTTAACAGTTTTAAAGTTAACAAGTTCTCTGTTCTTTGTTATCACACACATGCAGCAGATTAGGTGTGCTGGAGTATAAGGTGTAACACTGGCTTCTGTGTGAGTTTAGGTGGCCCGTAAGCTGGTGATTGTTGAGGGTGAGCTGGAACGCACAGAGGAACGTGCTGAGCTGTCTGAGGGGTGAGCAACCAAGCTGCTGTCTTATGCTCTGCCTACACCACTGACTAAATAACATGGCTGTATAACATGTTTGTTTGTACAATATTTGTTTGCACAATGTAGCCAGACACTTCCTCCCTACTTATGTATCCACATATTTTGCTGCTGTTTTATTGCCATTGCCTTACGCTTACATTTTTTTTTGCATGCACTGTTAACTTGCACGTGTTCCCTGTTTGGAATGGCCTTGTGCTGTGCACATGCACTAACAGATGTGTGCGACGATTACAAGAAGAGCTCACAGTCATGGACCAAACCCATAAGTCATTAAAAGCGGCAGACGAGAAGGTACTGCATACTAATTCACTTTATTAGGGTTACATAGAGTAACATCGCCACGTCTCTTAAATCTCTAGTTTCTTGCTTCCATCTGGCTCTGCTTCACCTTCCTTTTTTTTAAGTTATTTTCCTTTTGACCCATCTAACCAAGCAGGAGTATTGCAAAATGAGTGCTTCTTACTAACGATCTATTTCAGCATGTTGTGTGATGTTTGTGACTATGTGGTCATGCAGAATGGGTGGCATGGTGGCGCAAGTGGTTTGCGCGGTTGCCTCATTGCTCCAGAGATCCCCGGTCCGACCTCAACAACAGACTATGACTGTGTGGAGTTTGCATGTTAATGAGACAGTCAATAAAAAAAATTTAAAAAACAAAGTCATGTAGAATATATAATTTTATGCATTCCTGCTTTGTTGGGAGTGTGGGATGTCTTTCACTTTTTATTCCCCCGTTTTTACTAGTTTGGGGTTTTCTAATGATTTCTTCCCCTTCCTTCCTCTCCTTCTCCTTGTCTTTGGATTTCCTCTGGTCCAACCTGCTCTTCCTCTGTCATTCTGCCATACACTCTCAATCTGTCTCTGTCTTCATGTGCGCCTTCTTGCTTTATCTTTCCTACTTTTTTTCTCCTGGGTCTCTTCTCTGCATTCATTTATGTAAAACACTAGCAAATGTGCTGAGCTTGAGGAAGAGTTGAAAACTGTGACCAACACCCTGAAGTCTCTGGAGGCCCAGGCTGAGAAGGTATGGGATTTCCCATGTACCAGTGGACTGTTTCTACATAAGTTCATGTTTTAAAATGATTAAATGTTTTAGAATAAAATAAAAAAAATCTTCTACAATAATCAAGATGCAAACAATCCCATTACAACTTATCTTTGTTTGTAATGGCCATTTTCTTTTGCTTAATTGACACTATATTCTTGGGAGGGGTGGGGGTGGGGGGACTTGTGACTTTAGTGGAGCCTTGTTTTTATTAAGCCTTTTTTATTGTAATGGACAGAACAAGCTAAAAATTCAGAGACTATTTTATTAAAGTAAACATTTTAAACATTTTACAAGAAATTATAATTATTTTATAAGGTAAGGCAATGTATCTAATAGATGAGTTTTGTAATATTTGGCGAGTTCCCTTGGGCTTCTAATTCATACAGTTGTCCCAGTTTTTAAAGTAAGAATGTGAAACAGGCTGCCCTTTTTTGGAAATTCACCATAGACACAGTTTAAAGAATGGATACTGCTACCTAAAATATATTTTTGTGAACAGTGTAATATATCCGGATAGTGGGATTAACTTAATTCTAAAGCTCATATAAAATGTGTTATCCAAAATATGTCGTAATATTCTTTGGGTTAGAAGTCCCAATATTTCAATTGGTGCCACTGGCAACCTAGGTTTGCTGGATTGGTATATGGAATCTTGACGTTTACCCTTTTACTTCAACAGTACTCACAGAAGGAAGACAAATATGAGGAGGAGATCAAGGTCCTCACCGACAAGCTGAAGGAGGTAAGTTTTTATAGATTTTATCAGAGGACTTTACACAGGCCTGTGCTTTATGTATAAATGAGTGTTTACATTTCAAAACATGGGTTTTCTCCAACTCTAGGCTGAAACTCGTGCTGAGTTTGCTGAGAGATCAGTAGCCAAGCTTGAGAAGACCATTGATGATCTAGAAGGTATGACTCTCTCAAACATAGTTATGCATTTATCATAGTTGTTATTTACTTGGGGACCCTTTTCATGGTAAACTCCCGAAGTAAATAATAACTATGATAAAGGCTATTGAGAATAGCCACACATTTCTGAAGGTATTCTTACATTGCTTTTAATCAGTATTCTCATTTCTTACTGAATAAACTGTCCCTTTTACCTTTATACATTTCCCTTTATCTACTTTTGGATGGACTTAAATTATGAAGTATAACTGTATATGGAAATTGTCCGATCCCAAGCCAAAGGTTTCTCCAAACTTATTCACTGAATACGTGGAGTGCTTATGCTTGAGCTTTACAGAGATTTGAGTTTTATTCATCCCAGCAATAGCTATTAATTGACCTTAAATGTATGAAAAGTTAGAAATAGGACTTATTTCCTTCAGTTATGTTCCATTTCACCTTTCAGTGAATGAACTGCTAAAGGTGCATTTTTAGAACCATTGAGGAATTTGGCATGACATCCTATTTTTTATTTCAATCCCATTACTTTTTTTCTAAATGTTTTCCACCCTTTCGTGCTTTTTGTCTGTCCTTTTCTCTCGGGCATGTCATTCCACTGGATTGGATGTTTCACCCATCTCTCCGCTTCACTCTCTTCTCCACCTCGCTTTTCTTTCCACCATCACACCCTATAGATGAGTTGTATTCGCAGAAGCTCAAGTACAAAGCCATCAGCGAGGAGCTGGACCACGCTCTCAACGACATGACTTCAATGTAATTTTCCTGCTGTGTCTGCTTGCACCTCTGCCTGCCCATCTCCTCTCCTTTCCCCATCTCTGCTCCATTACCACCTGATCAGTCATCTCTCTGGCTGTGTGGCTTTGATACTTCACTATATAGCTGTTTTAAAATCTGCTGCTATCTCTGCTACTCAGCAAGATCAATGGCTACTGTTACTGCTCCTTTTGACGGACTTGAGATGAATCAGTTTTCTGTGGCATGTTCATGCCTTTGCACACCGTGGAAAAAGCGGAGTGCATACTGGTTTGCTCTTGTATGCATGCCCCTTGTTATTTTAAACCTAATAATTTTGTCCACTGATAAGACGGGAGCAAATATTATGTTAACAGTGAAGCCAGATTTTGTTGAAGCAATGTATAGTAGTGTTAATGATTTACTCAAGTTTATACTGTTTCATATAACCTCTTCATTTATTGTTTGTGTGGTAGAACAGTGTTTAGCCATGTTTGTGAGCTCACAAACATGATGACAACAAGTACAGTTCACTGAAATGCAGCAATGTTCAAGGGGAAGCATGTCAGTGAAAACTGTACTTCGTTACTTACTTCCTGTGTGGTTCCTCTCTGGTGTATCCTCTCTGATCACATTTGCTCGTTTCCTACTAACAGTGTATCGTACTACTGTTTTTAAATTGTTCTGCCTGCACCTCATTTCAACATGGCTTTTGAGAGCGAGGTGACTGTGCACACTTAGTGACTTTTATGGCAACTCCTGTGTGCTGTTGGGTAAGTCAGCCCAGGTGACTTTTGGATTGGCGCTACCCAGTGGCTAGTACAGGTACCATAGTTGCACCTAATCTGGTTTACGAATAAGACAGGCGTTTGTTTTGCGATCTGTTGTTCTTGCACTGCTTGACAAATACTATTAGATGATACATTTCTTAATTCTATTCGGTTAACCAAATTTTGATATTCTTTGTGAATTTGATTAAAATAGCTGGATTGGTTTGTTTGAGATAATTGAGATAAATGATAAAAGCAGGCATGTATATCTGGAGCATTGATCAGTCAATGATTTGCTCTGATAATGCAGAGGGCAATGTGCAATCCTTGCAATGTGCATGGATTGCACTTGGCAATATGCATATTATTTATACGAGTTTAAACTGTTGAAAAAAAAAAACGTCCTGAATTGAACATTGCAAAAGCTTATGTGGTACAAAAATATTGTCAGAATTAAATATGGGCACATTTTTATTGCCATACTGAGCCAGCCCTTAAGCGAAGAGTTCATGGCAAGTGAAAATAATGTAGAACTAATTAGTATATGAAAGTTTTTGTTATGGTTTGAATAAGCACTTCATATCTTATCATTGTTTCAAGATTAGTGTAGTATATCAGTGTCTGATGAAGGAATATGGGAACTAGCACTTCCCTTACAGAGGAAGCTTTTAAAATCTATTGTCTAAAATGTTTACTTCAAAGTGTTTTAGATCACAGACTTCCTGTGATGGCAAACTACCACAACAGCATTGATAACAGACTAAAATTTTCAGCAATCACATCCAGTTAATGCAATAATTTACAAACTAAGAACTGAGGTTAACCAAACACATTTCCTTGTACTATTCCTTCACAATTATGGAAATACAAAGACTTGTTTTTCTCTGTTTAGAGCTTCCGTCCACACTGAAATGGTGTCACTATTTTGACCTTGTATTTAGTAGCATTATGCATTTTGGGCCATACAGAAGCTTAGCGTGGGTGTTTTTCTAGGCTCTTGCTGTTTCACTATAGATGGAACACATGGGAACTCCTACTTGTATTTTTGCTTATTAAGTTGCCTGTGGATACCTTAACATTATACAGGGAACTGTTCACTTAAACATAGAAGTCATTGTTCATATGGGTTTGAGCTACCCATAAATGCCTCACCACTGCATTTTAACCATTTATTTATGTGTATTTGATGGGTATGAGGGGGAAAAAAACAAAAAAACTGATGATACCAGTACGTCTGCCTGTCAATATCCTTATATTAGACATTCGAGTGCTCTGTTCTCTCCTCTCTCTGGTGTGTGCTATGCGTCCTCACATCCTCACAGCAAGCCCCGACATCACCTTCTCTCTGCTCCTTTTCCCTAAACAGATAAATTGTTTACGCCCCATCAAAGATGCCTCCTGCCGACTGAGTGGCAACATCCTGCTCTCTTCAGCCTTCTGTTCCCTTCTTCCCTTACCCATCTGTCCTACTCCTACTGCCCTTCTCTCATTTCTCTTCCCACTCCTGACCTTCAGCATTGGTTTGTTTTCCCTCTCTTGTACAGAACCATTGATTCTTTCTGCATTGTGTATAAAAATAAACATTCTAAGTTCTATTTAAAACTACTTTCCTTTTTCCCTGTCTTTTCATTTCTGTATGCTTCATTTTTGGGTTACCATAATAAAATGTATTCTTTTTGGATTTTCTAAAGAGTACTTTATCAGCTAAGATAATTTACTTACTTTAACCCATTTATTACCCTGCCAAATATACTGATCACAAGAATTATGTGAGCACTATTCATTAGCTATAGAAGTGCAGCAGTTTTAATGACACTTGTACCAGAGGCTGGGCTGGTACAAAGTTTTATTTAATTCTAAATTTCAGTCTGTGGTATCAGCGTGAGCAAAGTGAATGTTGTGCAACATTTAGATAGCATTGTACTACTTGTAGCACCGAGATGGTGATGAGCAGGTCTTACCAGTGAAGTGCACTGTATTTGTTGGTTCTGCACTCTGCAGTGCAAGAACTGTGCATAGGTTGCAGAACATTTTTGGATTGGTTTGATAATTGCATTGGATTGTGAAGGGGAAATTGATGCACCTGGTTGCCTTACAGCTCCAGTGATCCCATATTAGTCCTCAGCCTCTCAGGAGTTTGCATGTCACCCCCATGACCGCATGGGTTTACTCTAGGTACTCCTGTGTCCTCCCACATTGCAAATACATGCAGGGTAATTTGTTGCTATAAATAGGCCTAGTGTGAATGTGTCTGACTGGTATTGTTGTACCATTTGCTCTTTTTATGAATAGTCATTGATGTTGATGTTACGTCAAATAAATGAGACAAAACAAACAAGTTGATGCATTGCATGGGTTGTGGGAATGGTCAACGACAATAGCAAGAATCACACCAGAGTTAAATACAGGACCTCATGCATGCTTTTATGTTTTGTATCTTCCTCTCTCTGAAACATATGCTCATGTCATAGATTCAATGTGCTGTAGTTAAGACAGTTTCATTTAATTTTGTGTGTGAGAGCATGTTTAGGAGAGGTTAAGCTAGTCAGTTCCACAATGAAATAAGATTGGTAAAATTTGGTTATTGTATTAACTAAATTGGTTAGTTAATACAATATAATTTTTTTTGAAAATACTGTTACTCTAGACTCAATGTCATTATGGCCCTCATGACAACATGGTATAGTGGTTAAAAAAATAACCAAAAAGAATATTTATCTCAGATCTTTGCAGGTCTTCACATAATAGTCAGTGGTTGACGGACAATTGCTTGAATAATTCTGCGCTGTATGTAACTTAACATTTTTCCATTTTCTGAGCAGTTTTATGGCAATTTGATATTCTGTCAAAGAAGTTAAAACCATTTTCTCTGGGATTACACTGGTATGAGTGGAATATAAGTTCCATTATTTTCATTATGAATGCAAAAATACTCCTCACAAAAAATATGGGATACTCAAAAATATAATATACCAAAATTAAATGTGAGCAGTGTATATTGGTACTTAATATACAATGTAAAGTATTCCAAGTAAGAAATTAACGTGTGCTAACAGGCAACATAGACTGTAACACATTGTACTACTTGTGAGTTTGTATATAGCTATGCTATGTGCAAACTAAAATGGGGTCCTCATCCTAGGACCAGTGTGGCTTAAAATGCACATAAAATGAGATCTTATCAGTCCGATTACATAGTCTGTATATACATTGTTCACATAAATTGGGAGATATTTAATTATGGGATATTTCATTTTGCAGTATCCCCTCATTTTTGTGAGCAGTATATAAAGAAACATGACAATGTGAATATTAGTCACTTTTAGTGAACAAAGCCTACTATGCAAAACTCTGGATCCAGAATAGCACATTGGCCTCTTTCATATCAAAGCTTTTTGATCAGTATTGTTTAAATATAGAAATGGGTTTCAATTTATATAATTAATTAGGCTTATCCATTCATTCGTTTTCATAAACACTTGATCCAATTGAATAATTTGCAATGGGACACTTGTTGACCTAATGTATGTTTTTGGAATTTGGAAGGAAATCTGAGTACCCAAAGGGAATCCATTAAAAACTCCATAGAGACAAAGTCTAGAGTGGGAACTAAAGCCATCGCTGTGGAGGATACAGCACTAACATATGTGCCGTTCTGACACTTTAATGAATTACAGTTTTCATCATTTTGTAAAGTTCAGAGCAAATATACAAGGTACAGTCCATCGAGTATGTACTAACTCTTGTCCTGTCCTCTAGCTGCTCCTTTTTCTCTTTTTCATTCTCTTGTCTTTCTCTTTCCCTAACCTGCTGCCTGACTGCACAGACGGACTTTACCAGCAACTTGAGAAAAACCGCATTCTCTCTAGTGAACTAAGACTGGCTTTAAATGAAGACTAGATTTAGTGTGTTGTTTTTGTATTAATAACACTAATGTATTATAGTTGTCCACTGTATTTATGAACACCCAAAATATCATACTTATGGCAAACAGTCTGCTCTAACACTGTTCAGTGTCAAAGTATGCAATATTACTTATGCACACTAGTTTTGAGCATGTCTTAATTAAGAAGAGTATGACTGAGTGCATCTAGATACTGAGTAGTCCTGCATGTTTGTCTCTGGTATATTTGGAATCTTTCAAAAATCTTACATTGCTAACCGGATAACAATGGGTGTATTTGTAAATCAATGCTAAATCATTACTGGAGTGTACTACTTCTTATTTTAGAATATTCCCTAATTTTTGCGAGCAGTATAGTTGAAAGTAAAAGTAGCTCTGCATGATGTGTTAAACATAACGTACATGCTAACTGCTGGTGTTGATTGTTTTCTAACACTTCTTCTAACAGAGAAACTGTCACATGCTAAGGAAGAGAACCTCGATATGAACCAAATGTTGGAACAGACTCTATTGGAGTTGAATAATATGTGAAAGGCCTGTACACATTATGATGTCTGCATTTTCTATCTTTTGAGTGGTCTCTTTATTTTGTGTCATCAAGTTGCACAACATGTGCCATTTGTGCCAATGGTTAGTTTTTTGTTTACTGTTTTAAAGTAATTCTCTGGTACATGTTAATTCACTCTGGTTTTGCATACACTGTCATTGTCATACGGAATAACATAGTCTGCAAATTTTGCACTTAAGCCTCAATTTATGCACATAATTGTAAACCTGGACACGGTGAAGTCTTAAGCCAAACTTATATAAAATTCTTAAGAAAGGTGTTTTTATTAATCCAAAGTTTACTTTTGAAGTGTACATTGGATCAGGTTGCCTACATGTACACTGGTGCTACTGTGAAGACTGAGGTCTAGCAGTGTGTAGCTTTTGTGTAGAAAATCATATACTTAATCTATTTTCAATTTGGTTTAGATTTCACTCTGTGCCAGTCATTGCCCTAGATAAGATGGGTCCATCGACAGTGTCTATTTATTTTTTTTCTTTTCAGTTTGTACTCCATGCAAAATGCCAGACAGCATTACTTTTGCGAATATATATTTTATTTTTTGGGTTGCCCATGACTGTTCAACTTGCCTTTGAACTCAAAAAAGCATTTTAAGCCATTTTAAATGTAGATGTATTGTGTGTCATATCTAAAATGTACAAAGCTAAATATAAATAAAAGTACACCGTTTTAATTTTCCAAAGCCTGGAATCCATTTTGTAAAGTTTGTCACCCTCTGTGCATAATTAGCTCTACAGCTAGAGTTTGTGGGTGTGACTTCCTTTGATGGGTGTTGTTGCCATACCAAATGCAATCCATGAACTGCACTGGCTTCTTTTCAATATTTATACAACACCTGATCACATCTAGCATAAATCTAAATTGTACAGTTTTTTTGGACCGTTTGAGGCGTGTCACTAAAGAAAAACATTACATAAAAGTGATAATGGCAAAATGACACTTGTTAAAGGAAAGTTTTGCACACTGACTCAGTAGGGTCATTACCCCTCACTTTGATCAGAATGCTAGATATATTCCACGCCCAGTTAATGGAAGAGTAGGCTAAAGATCTAACTATACTGAACAAAAATAAAACAAAATAAAACTTTTTTTTGTTTGTTTTTGCTCCCATTTTTTATGAGCTGACTGCAAATATCTAAGCTTTTTCTATGTACACAAATGGCCTTTTTTTTTTTTTTTTTTTTTTTTACAAATATTGTGC
>JAVSBV010000029.1:2826255-2837716 GCA_033117975.1 Parotocinclus spilosoma | reverse complement strand
AAAAACTGTGCTTTTCTTTCAAAAATAAGGAAATTTCTAAGTGACCCCAAACTTTTGAACGGTAGTGTATATATAAATAAATAAATAAGAATAACGTTTAGATAATATGCCACTATTTGGCAGACACTGGACAGGTGGAGGTTAAATGTCTAACAATTAAGGAATTAAGGTTTGGATTTGAACTCAAAAACTTCTGAAGTTCAGAGCCATAACCACTGAGCTGCCACTGCCTGTCTAACTAATATAGGCCACCAAGTCATCTCTACCTGTCTGGCTCCAGAGACAAAGCAGTCTACCAGAGTAATCACCCAAAAGCAGAGTGCATGGGGGGGTGTAGCATAAAAAGCCCCCACCATCTCTCTAGCCTCCTCACCACCCCCGCCCCTAGGGAGGAGCCAAACACTGGCTCTTGGCTTAATGCACTGCTCTATGAATATTTTAGTGCTATTTAATGTGGCTGTCATGCTTTCCCAGGAGCACAGCATCAATTTGTGAACACACAGCAGCCGACGTCCTAAAAGCCAGGCTATGTCTAACTGTAAGAAGGCCAGATCAACACAGATGCTTTTGCTCCAACCCGAGATACCAATGTGAAAAGACTCTGAATAGATTTATTTACACAAAAGACTTTCAGGAAATTTGCTAAAGGATAAGATTTTTTTTGTATGTCCGAAATATATATTTTTAGATATTTAAAAGCTCAAAAATTACAAACTTATATTCCATACTTATATCAAGAACAAAAAAAAGTCCACAACTCATAGAAGTGTTTTCAAGTTTCAATGTGTAACAGCTTATTGTACTGACTACCTTAGTAATACAAATACGGCAAAAAACACTACAACTCCTCATGTCAAATATTAATATTAAGTACTAATAATTGTCAGTCAGTCATAAATAATACTTGACTTCAGACATTTTTCTTAATCATTCTGAAGGGATAGTAAAGAGATTTTAATTTAAGAACACACAAAAGACATGGCACACCTGACAAGCAAGTCAAAACATTTGGGGAGCTGGGTTTAGAGCAAGGTTGCCTCATTTAAGCTCGGCACAGACATTCACAGCAGTCTGCTCCACTAATGGCTTTGGTAAATCATTTAAGAGCCTGAATGTGCCATTAACTACATTACAGCAGCTCCAAGCCCCTCTAATGTGTGGATAATGACAGTTGGGAGGTCCCACTTGAACTGGATAATGGAAAATTAACCTTTTTAAAGAGCAACAAGGATCCATCTTTATCAGACTACACAAGACTATGTTGCCTTCAAAGTTAGAGCCATCTATCAAAGACTTCTGACATGAACGTGCATATAAAGCATAAAGTCTTCTGATGGAATTTGAGTGAGTTATCCGTCCTGTTTATAAACTGTGACTAAGAAAGTGGAATGATGTAAAAATCACAGAGTACTCAGCATCACAAAGCAGTGACTTACAGGAGCTACAATCTTCCCGGTCTGTCCAACTTGCATGTCATTGGGGACATAGCCTGCATCCACAGCAGCTCTGGAAGCACCGACTGAGGGAACAACACGAGTGTTCAGTTCATGGTAACAGTATGTGCGAAAATTTCGAAAGATGAGATATTTAATCACGTTCTACAACATGCCTGAAAGTATAAACAACATGTAGTCAGAAAATATGACCCTACTTACCAGCAGCATTTAACCTGTCAGCAAGATCATAAAGCAGCTTGAAGTTTTCACCACTCTTCAAACCTCTCCCTGTTGTGACAGAAAGGCCGACCGGCATACAGTATAACATTATCGACAAGATTATGTCTTGTCTAATCAATAGTTGTTTGCTTTTTGACCTATTGATTCACCATGGTCAATAATTATGGACAATATTCAGCATCATGACACACTCACTTGTCTATTGAATTAATCAAATCTAATTGAACAAGCTAAAAGATTTAAGATCTAACATACGAGAAGCTTATTACCTCCAGAAACTACGACTTTGGCGCTAGTGAGCTCTGGTCGGTCACTCTTGGTCAGATTCTGCTCTAGCCACTCAGATATCCCAACAGGTGAAGCAGGGCTCACTGAAACGACAAAAAAAAAACTGTGTCTTGACAATTCAAATGTTGTGTCATAGTTCAACAATTCAAAATAATTTCGATTACTTTGTGTGCAAAAAAGGGTTTCAATTGTGCAAGTTTGCCTTAAGTAAAGTTTTCCATGCAATATTTCTACCCAAAAATTAAATGCAAGTGGTATAGATCAGACTAATGTATCATTTGCATTAAGAATCACCAAATCTGAAATTCATTTTTGAAAAATGAAATGTTCGCAATGCTAATCTAATTAACGATTGCACCTATAGTGCTCACAAAAATCAGGGGATATTTTTGTGAGCAGTATATTAACTTTTATTGTGGGGCTGAATAGCATACCATATCAGCACATATACGGCATGATGTGTGTCACTGCCTGGGCCAAATACCTTGTTCTGAAGTGGCACTTCCACCACTCTGAGCAGCAGGTTCAAAAGACGTCCCTCTTACTGTGAAGACTTTGACTTTTTCATTGCACTTGACAGTGCTAAGGGCATTCCCTAAGGTAAACACAATAGCAAGGCGGAAAAGGTTCACTCTTACTCATTTCAGGGTCATTTTTTTTTGCCCAGAACAAAACTGATTTCAAACAGTTCTGCACTTCTTAGTATTCTAAACTAGACAAAGGACAGTTGACATTAAACACACCCTTAATACTTGCCCATTTGGATACTTGCACAAAAGGAGCAAAAAAAATTACTATGATCTGTTCAAGACAGTGGCCCAGTTTTACATCTGCCTGTCACTGAGACTTGTCGTCATTTAAAAACTACAACAACAGGAAACAGCCTATGTGAAAAATGTTAAGAGGTGATTAAGAAAAATTAAGAACAAAACTATCTGCCAGCCAGACTATTATAGCCAAGTATAAAGTGGTTAAAGACAGCGTTTAAGGCATATTTTATGCAAGTAAATTTGAAGAAAGGCTTTGACGACATAATTATTGAAGTGGTGGTCAAAAAAAGTCACCAAGGCACTTTCTCAAAGACTATTTAACAGCACAGATCTGATTTAATACATACAAGCGAGTCATTTGTTGCATACGCATACAGAATTATTCAATCCCAAGAGCAATTTACCTAAATTTATGTGCAAAGGATAAAGCAAATGTGTGAACAACTGTGAAAAACGTCTAAAACAGTCAATGCATATTTCACACAGTGGTTATGTAATACATTACCTGCATAAACGGTCCTCACAAAAGTATCAGGGGATTTGATCTCAATGATGTCTGAGACAGGAGCAACATCAAGCTTGGCTGCCACTCTTGGAAGGAGGTTCTGAGAAAGAATAAAACAAAAAGGAATAAAAACAGACTTGAGAAGCTCTGCACTACACTGATGTAAGAAAGTAAGAGACGCGTAGCTGTTCACATCAGGAAAAACAAGTACCCATCCGGGGACATCAGCTACCAGGCAAAGTATATGATATTCCACACCACACAGAAAAATGCGAATTTGGTGCCATAATACCTCGGACACACTACACTTGTCAGATTGCGGTAATGTTCACAGCATACAACTTGCTTTCTCCAATCGGGAGTCTTTTGAGTAATGATGGTTTGCACACTACACGAATGTTTGGCGACAGGACAAGGTACAGACATTACACAATATTCCACCAAGAGGAATCACCAACAAGTCTGTCTGCTTTCCAAACATGTTTTGCTGCAAAAACATACACGTGATAAAAGGACTGTGCGATATTGTGAGTTAGAGTGTTTTTTGGATGTCAGAAATAAACAAGCAATCAGAGTTGTTTGTGCAACAAGAAAGATATTTCTGTTCTACAGAGACAGCTGGAGGGACATACATTTTATTGCAGTGAAAACACTTGGAATGAATGGGTATGCATACTGTAAGGCTATGCCATTCTGATGGAAACTATAAGATGTCCACTGGTTTCCACTCACTTGATACAGTGTCCTGATAGGTGTGTAGCCTGACACTTTGGTTCGCTGAACATTTCACATCTATCAATTGAACTGTCCATTTCATAGTGACTAGCAACCACACAAATTACCTGAGCTACAGAAACAAATGTTAGGCAACTATACTTTAAGAATACAGCTGAATGGTACTGGCCACAAGGATTGTCTCTTTGGCCCTTATACAACACATTATTGTTGTCCCTTGCCTTGGAAGGCTGTGTCAAGCTTTAATAAGAAATTCAACTGGTCAAAATAGAATTTTAAAATATTGCATAGTGTATCACTGTTTCATTTAAAATATCTTAATAAAGCATACAAGACACTGTTGAAGAAGAATTACATGCAAGTAGGAACAAAAAAACAGATTATTAAATTAACTTAATATTAAACCCCAATCAAAATACAAAAATACAGTACAAGAGGAAGAAAAATTTCAGGTTGTGGTACCTCGTATCAGAGTGGTACCTCGTGTTTTATATAGTGGCATAATGAAACTAAATCCACCACTTAAAAATCCATCATACGAAATACATCTACCTAGTAAGGAATTTGAGACTAATACATCTATTTGGTTTGAGGTTACGCTACACAAGATACTGTTAAATGTATTACAATTGAATTTAAATACCATTAGATCTGCTGGCTGACAGTTTGGCTGCAGAATGACAAATTGCCATGCATATAATGGTGGGCTGGACTTCAATTCAGACTTCTCAAACAATTCAGAACAGCAGAAGCCCAATACAACAGGAGTCAAGGATCCTAACTACAAACATGCACTCAATGGGAATAAATATTAAAATAATTGAATTCTTCAATTTATATTGAAAGAGACAATGCATATGTACAACAGGGGATACATATGAGAACATAACATAACTCCCTGTTATGTTAGCAGTCATGACATGTGCTGAAAGCACAGCAAGAAGATATGGCCAGTAACAAAATGGTTTTTAACAATAACCTGGCACAGCAATAGATTGTACTGACAAGCTTTTATAGTGTGTCTAGCAACTAGCAGTTAATCACTGCTCAAGTTGCTTACGCTATGTCTAGAGTGCTTATAGGAAAATCAGCATACTTCTCTAAACCAGTCACTTGTTTTTGTTGGAAATATACTGATCACAAATGTAGAAAGAAAATGCACATATTTTTGTTCGAGGTGAGCAAAGGTTGTTCCTGTACCTACTTTTCCAAATGCAGATGCTCCGGCACAAATGTGAGTGAAACTAAATTGTTGCTGGGTTGCCAAGATGAGTGGTGTCAACTCCTCTGTACAGAAAAAAATTCTGTCAGTAACATTTCACATTTACTGTGACATTGAAAGCAACACTATTGTGAGATACAACTGATCTGAAAGTGGTGGGGGGACTCATTTGAACAAATAAGTGTTCTTATTCTGAAACTTTACCTGGTAACAATCCTTTATATGAATCATGCTGTGCCACTAGTACCTTTTTCACTCCCTGTACCTGAGAAAGTTGCTCTGCTATCTGTACACAAACCAACACAAAATATTTAAAAGCTGCTACATTTACAATTGTTTTAAACAAAATACAATTCTTACTGGCTCGACCAGCCAGCGTACCTTGGCGCAATTTGTACCAGCAACCAAACAGGACACCTCCCCACCAAGTTTGTTGGCTGCTGTGATAGCATTGAGAGTGATGGGTGTCAATGTGTCATTATTGTGCTCTGCAACTACCAGGGTGCTCTGGAACCTCTGGATGAAACCGGACTGTTGAAGAAAACAGATTACAGTGACATCTTTATTCACAATATATATGTAAAATACATATGTTAATATGTTTATTGATAATATATTAATTTATTGCTACAGCTGCCACAAGCTTATAACAGATTTGTGATTAAGATAAGTAGAGGTTAGTAGAAAATAATTAACACTCAAAGCTCCATCCTTCTATGTTCCATTAAAGTCCCAGCTGCAAAACGCATACATGCACAGGGGAGCACTGTGAATTGGCAAAGAACATGACTATAACATGATGGCCACTGACACACATAGTGAACAATACTATGATACTCAATACATAATACATGTATTAGAGATGTACAGAGATGGATAAATTATACCAAGATAGTATGCTATTGTTGTCAAAATTGCACAATAAGAGCACAATGAAAAAGTTCATTGTGAAAAACCATGGTGTACAGTGGTATAAAGTTATTGCTTATTGATATATTAGGACTGTCAAGTTTAATAACAAAACATTACATTTCCACTGTTATTAAAAAAATTCTGCATGTGACCCTGTAAAGGGCCCACATTTAATGTCCGCCATCACTGTTCCCTACATACTTCATTTTACAATAAGCGCCATTAGCCCAAACAAATATACATACTTCCATATGATTTGCTCACATCAGTGCAATAGCAGATTACGTTACATAAAAACATGGCGGCTCTGTGGGCTAAAAAAAGTGGGAGTGGAGTGGAGTTCTAAATTTATTTTTTTATCTTGACAGTTACATGGTTAATTAGGATCAAGTCCTGACTGTTATCAGATGTCAATCACGCAACACCACACTGCTTTAAAAAGCATGTTGTCTCAAATAAATATAATTGAGCTGTAGCTTGAAAACACTTAATGTTTTTTCACTTCAAATGATCAGGTGGTAAGGAATTTGCTAGGTACATGTTGGAATGAGTGCTATGACCTGCTACACTAGCACCACAAGGACCATGGTTTTATTCCAATCCCAAAAGTATAAACTGGAACATGTCGGCAGTTCACTCCACTGAGGAATGTAAAGAAATCCATACATTAATCTGAACTAAAGCTTGATCTTTCACATTAATCATTCACTGCATACATTTTCTACTAGCAAGCTTTTCCCATGTGCATATGTCATGTTATGTAAACTATTATGTTACCATCCATAGTAAACTGAATGCACTGTAAATCATATAGTTAAATATATAATGTATATATCATACCATATAATTCCTTACTGCATGCTTAACTCTGTACACAACCACAAGTATTCCTGACTACATTTCCCAGCGCTCCCCATGTCATGTGCTGCAGCAGTCAAAATCAAGCACAGGAGAGTATCAAATATCAAAGTACCTTAAACTTGATTCCAACACTTATGCACTGCTCACAAATATATGGGGATACTTCAAAATGAATATAAAGTGGATAAAAAAGAAGCATTTGATTTAATTTCATTAAACAAGATAATCAGAAAAGCAAATGGAAAGTCAAAGAAAGTTGCTTGTCTACGCAAATGAGATAAACTCAATTATTGTGATTGAGGAGCAAGTGATATATTCATGGGGGTAAACAGAAGCCTGGATAATTGTACCACGCATGGACTGTTCAGTAGGGTGTATGATCACCCAAGTCAAAACACATCGACAGTGACAGGGCATGGACAGGATCAGATTGGACATCAGTTCTTGTAGGATCTACTTCTTATTCATTTTGAAATATCCCCTAATTTTGTGAGCAATGTATTAAACAACAACTAAGCAAAATAATGAAGAAAGTTTATTTTATAATAAAGTACTAAATATCTCGTGTAATTCATGTAATAATGAGAAATTGGAAAACAAAACAACTAGTGCTCAACCATGGCTTTTCATCACAACATTGCACAGCACTCATCACCCCTGCTACATGACTCCCATGTCACTCACTGCCAAATACCACATCCAAGTGCGGGACAGTACTGTGTATCGCATGTCAATTGCATAGTTGCACAATTTAAAATACATTCAAAATTCTGAGTACGGTGTCTGCTGAATTTGTATTTATATGGACTATCCCATGATAGAGTCGAAATACTGCAAATCAGCCGCATTTGAGGTTTCTTTAGAAATTTCCCCAAACATAAGGGTTTGCTTAAATGTGCCTTCTATTATTGTATGTGAGAGACATCTTCCTAAATACACTGCTCACAAAAATTAGGGGGATACTCCAAAATGAAATATCCCATAAAGGAATATTTCCTAACTTTGTGACCAGTGTATTTATGAGGTCTATTACTTTGCAATCCCACCACATAAAAAGCCACCACCCATTTTCCTTCAGTGTGCATTTATGACGATAACTGTTCAGACAGACATATCAGATTCCAATACTCAAAAGCTGCCCTAATAAGAACAGAAAAACTTTTTCCTGTTGTGTTAACACAGCTTTGGTTTCCACATTTACAAGACGATAACAGAATGTTAGAGAGGTAATGCAAAATAACAGTGATAAAACCTGGAAACTACAGACATCTAGTTCGGATTTAACGTTTGTTTGTTTATTTATTTAACATCACTATGTGTGTCAGTGGTCATCTCAGCGACACACTCAAGGTTATATCTACACACAAGGTTACATCACAAACCTAGCACGCATGTCTTTGGACTGTGGGAGGAAACTGGAGTACCGGGAGTAAACCCATGCAGACACAAGGAGGCCATGCAGACTCCACACAGAAAAGACTCATGACATTCTGGCTGTGAGGTGGCAGTGTTTACCCACCAATCTGCCCTAGATTTACGAATAATTATTTTATTATTTATTTGTGTTTTACACAAGGTCGCAACAGTTTTGTCAATGGGGTTACAAAGTACAAAGTCTTTCCAGTACGACCTAAAGATTGTATTACACAAAGAAAATACAGAATTTCAGGTTGTAGGTATGTTTTTTCTGGATATATTCCCTACAAAATTAAATAATCACGGTTAATTGTATATACGTCTGACCTTGAATGCACCTAATATTATATAGCTAAAGTATCCCTTATAACTGAGCCATGCTATGTGAATCATAACTTGCATAACCTTGAAATGTAGCTGAAAGCTAATAGCCTCTGCAACAAACAATACTATTGCTAACTAATAGAACCATATAACCGTACAATATACAAACTACACTATTTTATACCAAACTGTGTATAAATCCAGAAATTAAGAAAGTCCGTTTACAAAGTGACACTAACTGGATTACAGCCAAAGTGAACTAGTAAGCGAACAGTGTTTGCCTGGCAGGTAACCTTAACGTTATCAGTGTCACTCATTTCGTTAACTTAAGTGTAAACGGTTTTGTGTAGAAATACAGTAAATTAGAAGATAAATAAAGAAACTGCTTATTAAACTACAACTACAAGAGTTCTAAACAAACTATGGGCTGCTAGCTGCCTTTTAGCGGTCAGTGCTAACGCTTATGCAACGTCTTGCAAACCTAATGCGTTATCTATCACTATAAGTATATCAGACCATTTTATAGCTGAAGTTTGTGTAAAATATTATATCTGTATTTAATCTTACCACAGTCCGAAGGTTTGTCTTGTTAATAGCTTTAAGCATGGCTACAGCAGCAACAGTAGTAGTCCTGTCACCAATGATTCAACCACAAAGTCTCGCGCTGAGAACCAAGATATCGTGAGATTACGCTGAGTTAGCGCACGCTCCACGTGCGCAAAGACCCATTCAAATATACTGTCCTGAACTTGATCCACAAAATTCAAAAAAATAAGCAAGATCTATGTCAGTGGTTCCTATACATTTTCTGCAGTGCCCCTGTTGCATAAGTTCTCTATATTATATTTTCTAGGATATTAGTTCCTTGTCTTGTTGACTGTGGATGCCGCAGTGAAATACACAATGAATGCCATAATTATATTACGCATTAATTTTAGGTAATTTACGTGTAGTTTTTCACTCATACATACAAATGTACGTTTGTATGTGTGAACATTATGGTAATGAACAACTAATGTCATGGAAAATGTATATATCGTTTTTTCACATTCCCCTAATTAATAAACTAAAATAAAAAAAATTGTTTAGATATTTTTGTTATCTTGTGTGCTGGTCTCCACAAGGAAAACTGACTTTTTTATAAAAACTGCAAGAAAAGGGTCAAAGTATTTTGCTTAGGCTGCTAAAATTAAAGTTGAGTTTAGGATTGGGTGAAGCAATAATAAGATACGGTAATCATTATGTCAATGAAAATTCAACAAAACATATGTTTACCAAGACGGTGGTGTGTGTGTGTGTGTGTGTGTGTGTGTGTGTGTGTGTGTGTGTGTGTGTGTGTGTGTGTGTGTGTGTGTGTGTGTGAACAGAATGTAGTTAAATTCTTCCCAGGAAATGTACTGTGAAACTTCGTAGTGAACCAGTAAATTGATTGACAGTTTTAATGTAACCTTTCACAGTTTGACTATTAAGTTCACAGTTCTGCTATAGTTTTTTAGGATAATTTGGCCACTTCATGGTTCCACGGTTTCATTTTAATTTCAATTTCATAGCATAATTGTAAACTTGGTTGTCTATGAACTGACCCTAACTTATTCTAGTTCTACCATGAAATTTGCTAGTAATTTGTCCACTTCATGGTTCTACTGTTAAAGTTTACAGTAAATTTTACATATGCTTAAAGCAGTTTTTTCAAACCCTATAGCAGAAATAGTTTTTTTATTGATTCACAATCTTAGTTACAAATTAACGAACAGAAGAAAAATGTAAGTAAATACCTCAAGACAACAGAGAGCATCTCTCTAATCTACATGAGAACATTAATTAATACAAATCATTCTTTCATCTTTCAGTTTCTGTAAACAACAAACATCTTACACGTTAGTATGTAGTTGAGGGCTGGCATTGCAACAAACGAATAACAATTTGTTCATTTTGTGTTGGTACTGTGGTGTTTCTTTATTACATATACAAACACCCTAACATATTTTGATTTGGATGGAGTATTGGCATTGTTGGGTCATTTCAACTAGCATAAGGATGTCTACTAGGATATGTCTGCTTGCCTACACCCTTGTGTAAATTGCTCCAAAATCTGCTAAATGCTATAAATAGAAATAACGTTGGAAGGTTTAGGGCAAATGAATTGGGGATCCAGCTAGTCATCTATGCACAGTATACTCACTTGTTTTGATTAAACTACAGAGTCGGTCAGAATAAAAGCAAGCTTATCTCAACACCAGTCACATATATATACACAAGTCAATGCCAATTTAGAGTAATTAACCTAACACGCATGTCTTTGGACTGTGGGAGGAAACCGGAGTACCCGGAGTAAACTCACGCAGACGACATACAGACTCGACACAGAAAGGACCCAGGTCTCTCCACTCTGGGATTGAACCCGGGATCTTCTTATTGGGAGGCAGCAGTGCTACCCATCGAGCCACCGTGCTGCCCCTAGTGTTGTAAAAGCTGCTAAACAGAATGCCAGTTATAGTAGTTAGTTACACAAAGCGGTTTCCAAAAAAGTTGGGACACTAAACAAATTGTGAATAAAAACTGAATGCAATGATGTGGAGATGACAAATGTCAATATTTTATTCGTAATAGAACGTAGATGACAGATCAAAAGTTTAATCTGAGTAAATGTAACATTTTAAATGAAAAATATGTTTCTTCAAAATTTCACAGTGTCAACAAATCCCAAAAAAGTTGGGACAAGTAGCAATAAGTGGCTGGAAAAAGGAAATTG
>JAVSBV010000029.1:2811816-2826155 GCA_033117975.1 Parotocinclus spilosoma | reverse complement strand
TATAACCTTGTGTGTGTCGCTTACATGGCCACTGATGCCGATAGCGACGTTAAAGAAGCCAAATAAACAAATAAACAAATGTACTCATATGAATATAATATATATAACATGTTCAAACACAATATATAAGACAGTTTACTCTACCAGTTTTGTGCTGGGTGATGGTATTGCGCATTCGAAAGTATTACAAGGGGAAAAAATAGACCTATTACAACACAAGAAATATGTATGAGAACATAGCTTGGGAGGAATAAAGTGATTATGGGAGGGATTAATGTCAGATTATGTTGGTAAATATATCTCACTGTGAAACTTTAAATAAAGAGGCATTAAATGTGCTCAACAGCCAAAGTGAGAATCTTCCGCTTCATTAGAAACACAATTCTTATACTTTTTGGAAATGTCCTTGATCTAAGAGCAGCGTGTCCTTTTTATGGCATGGATTCATCAAGGTGCAAGGAACATTCCTTAGAGTTTCTGGTCCATGTCAACAAGATTGCATCACATTTCGTCAAGAAGGCTGTTGAAAAGCTCTTTATTATCTTGATGAAGCCAGCTTTAGATCACGTGCTCTGTAAGACCGGAAGTAGCCACTGAAAATGTCCCTCAAAAAATTCCTGTACCATTATACCACCAAAACTGGTTTAAACTGATGATACTCTGATGAATTAATGTGAGTTCAAGATACAAACTCCAATGTAGCCTCAGAGCCATTTTCCTGCTTTACCACACTACTGCTGTAGTCCACCTGCCCTAAGGTTAGATTTTTCCCATGCCTTTTTTCATCACTCCTATGGTAAATAGTGATTATTTGAAGTCATTTAGCCTTTCTGTCTCACAAATTGCATTTAGGTTTTTCAGCGAAAACTGTGGCTTACTAGTATGATTTTATTTTTCAAACATTTATGCATACTCTTGATACTGCTGTGTGTGAGATTCCAGATCAATGAAACTCCTTTAAATCACCCTATCTGTTACCGCTAGTCATGCCACGGTCAGTTAGTGCTGATGTTTGATCTGAACAGTAACTAAGCTCCTCATTTTTGTATTGTTTTATGCATTGTGCTGCTGCCACAGTAATGGCTGATTTGCTAATAATGTGGGTAAACAGTTGTACAATAATTCCTAAACTGCCCCAAGCATGTATGTGTTTGCACTATATTTTGTAGTAAAATAGGGGTGGAGGGAAGTAGTTTCTGTAAAATGGGGGTGGATGGAGGGAGATTCTGTAGGGTAATATAAAAAGGATAATTAGTTGTTGTCTATAATGGCAAATAACTTGGGCTCGGGTTCAGATTGGGCTGGGGATGTCATTATTCTGCCCAACATCTGCTTTTTAGGTGAGTTTTTAGATTATGCACATTTGTATTCATGTTGTGTAAATTTAACATAATAAACTGTGCACAAAAAATGAAATATATTTTGTGATAATGTTTGTGAGCAGTGTATTTAATGTACAATGAAATAAATGATGCAAGATAGAGAAATAAGTGCAAGCGTGTGAACAGATCATCCACGCTCATATTCAGGTTAACCACTTGTAATGAATGTAACCAACAAGTAACCTAGCAGGTGCTCCAACCTTTTCCGAAACTCAATGTTACTGTGTTTTTTTTATTTGCTGTTGTGTTTTCATTTTGTTAGTTTGTTGTTCACTTCAGGGTTTCCGTGCAACACATTAGTCTAATGAAATGGAAACTACAACTATTATGTCAAACTGTGAAAGCGGATCTTAGTTGCATTCACCCTAAATATAAAACATCATTAGGTTTGGTTAGTTTATTTGTTACACTGCAATCATGATTAAAAAGGTTTGACTGAGAAATAAAGCTATTTAAATAATATTGGCAAAATAAACATTATTGCCAAAGTCTTAAGCAGGGTTAAACTATTGTTTTAGCAATGATATAATGACCAGATATAAGTACAGGGTGAGTTAGAAGGCACAGGACGCTCTTTTATTTTAGCAACAAAAAGGAAATTATATATCTGAATACCACAGCAAGTAATGGGTGAGGGGTAATGGGATCTTTTAGGAACATGGCCGCCATCTTGAAAGCTACCATATTGGATAAAGGGTAAGTTTTTTTCAAAGCAGACCAGAATTGTTTTAGAAACCGATCAGATTTATAATACCTCGTAGACCAAATGTTACCAACACAGGAAGTTCACAACTTTTTTTTGTCCATCATAGCTAATTGAAGACAGAATTGATGATTCTGATGTCCGGGGAATGCAGCTGCTGTGTTATAGCCTTCAGAAACCAAATCCAGAAAGATCACCAGTTTCACACAGCACTTTAGGTTCTCTCATAGTCAACTTCAGAGAAACAGGAACTGTGGATGACAAGCACAGTGTTCATCCAAAGACCAACAAAGAAACCTCAACAATGGTTTTGGCAGCCTTGCACGTGGGGTGTCCTGTGTCTTTTGACTCACGTTGTGTCCTATGTCTTTTGATTCATCCTGTGTCCTGTGTCTTTTGACATGCAGTATTAAAAAAAACTTTAAACATGCAAATAAACATAAAAAGCTTCTCTAAGCTACAGTGGCAATTATTTTGTTTGATCTCCTATTACATTAGAGCAATAGCAGCATCTGGCAGCTTCACTGGGATGCAAAGTTAACCCTTCTACTGTCTGAATATTCTTAAACTTTTTGGATGGGTAGCAGACTTTTTCATAATGCTAAGATATGTTAAACCTAAAAAAGATTGGAATGAGGTTTGAGTTGAAAGACTACTATGAAGTAACGAATCCAAGTTTGTCATTTGTGGGTCCATCGGTTATATCAATATGTTATATATGGTCATTACTATTGCTAAAACAATTAATCTAATGGTGGCCTGAGACTTTTGCCCAGTACTGCATGTTATTAGTTACACGCAAGGGGGGTGATGGTATATGCACTCCACATGAACATACACTTTCGCAAGTACACATGAGTGTGATGTCATGAGCACCTGGATTAATGATTGTAGACACTGGGAAAAATCGTACCTACATTGCCAACCCTGCTTTGTAAATTTTCAACCAGTTACAGAATCAAGGCTAATATCCACTACCTGATGTGTAGCATGCTGGCAGTAAACAAGAAACGCCGCAGCACAGAAAACCCTATAAGGTAATAGATATAAATGGATAAACGTTTAAATAAAGTGGTCTCAGGCATTTCATTTTCAGTCTTTTTCCCTTGCACATTACTGAACAAGAGTGCTTGGTATCTCCTCATAGGCGCTCTTTCAGTACACGCTCACATTACACAGAACAAGCGGTCAGGCTTTCCTGTTTGTTTGATCAAGCATGAAGATATAGTTTGCAAAAGTGGTTGATTAAAAGGTAAGAGGTGGCTCAGTTGCTAAGGTTCTGCACCGTTATTTAGAAGGTTATGTTCAAATCTTAGTACTGCAACAAAGCCACTGTTAACCCTTAACTCAGTCGCTCTGGATAGAAAATGTTTGTTTGTATGTTTATTTGTCTTCACTATCGGAATCACTCAAGGTTATACCTACACACAAGGTTATTTCAGAACAATTTATACACACACAAGTCAATGCCAATTCAGAGTAATCAATCAACCTAAAATTGGACAGTGGGAGGAAACCGGAGGAAACCCACACAGATACGGGGAGGACATAGACTCCACACAGAAAGTATTTAGATCACTCCACACTGGAATTGAACCCAGGAGCCTCTTGCTGCAAGGCGGCGGTGCTACCCATTTGCTACCCAAATAAAAAACTTCAATTCAATTCAATTCAATGTTATTTATATAGCGCCTTTTACAATGGAGCATTGTCTCAAAGCAGCTTCACAATATTACAAACCTTCCTCAAATGTAAACCTGGAAACATGTGACTAACGTGAATTCTTAACATCATTACTGACATTTACGTAGCGAATTCGAAATTGTAATCCATTGGGAATCACCTGCTATTAGAACTATATGGAATTTAAGCACTGAACAGAATGCTTCCCCATTAATTTGCATACCTGTTTTTAAAAACAAACAACACTTGTTTTGATAGCTCAAAGACTTGAGGAACCAGTAAATGTCAGTAGACTGCAACCTGTGGTGTAGAACTAAATTGAGGAAATGTAATGGATTCCACATCTGCGATGGACCGGCCCTGTCCAGATCTGGTTTCCTTTTTTTTGTACAAATGAGTGTCTGACTTAGTTTAAAAGTTCACACGCTGTGCTACAAACACTTTAAAAACACAAGTCCTAAGCTCAAAAGCTTCACCCTCTCAGTGATTTGCATCTTGTTGGAGACAATGTGTGGTTCTATTTAATTACAGTTCAAAACGAAGCACCTTGTCATGCCTATGAATTCACCTGCTCACATTTGGAAACCAGTTCAGCTAGAACAGGTGGATTTGTTTTACCTGCCCCTCCTCTACAATGTTCTCCACAAACGTAAAAAACGAGTTTTTTTTAAATATTTGTGCCTAGACTAGTTCGGTTTTCCAATCTGTTTGCAATCTGTATAAAGCTACTCCATAAATAACTCCCTGACCTCTAAGTTATTACAATTTAACTGCTTCTGATCACCATTTGACCATGAATAGGCTTTTGTAAGATACTCTGCACACCTGCGTTATCTAACAACAGAGCTGCAGGTCAAAATAACACAGTCACACCTTTGTTTTCAGTCTGTGCTTCTTCACCATGCATCTTAACACGTATTGAATTGTTATATGAACGTATTATATTGTGTGTTAAATGACTTGGTACTAGTGATCTGATTAGTCATTCTGGCTTGCCAGAAAGTCTATTGTGGTGCAGTTGATAATAAGCATGTCCTAATAAATCTGATCATAATATCTTTTAGGAAAAAGGCTCAAACAAGTTCTACCAAATTGCATACTTCTTGATAATGAATAAAATATATTTGAAATAATCCTGTTATTTTTCAGACCTTAATGTTTTCTTTCATACAGAAAACACTGCAGTGTTGACTCTCTATATACAGTATCTCACAAAAGTGTGTACACCCCTCATTTTGTTTTACTATTTTATCATATCCTTTCATGAGACAACACTAAATAAATGACACTAAAATTTAATGGAAAGTAGTCAGTCTACAGCTTGTATACCAATATAAATTTGTGCCCTCAAAACAACTCACACATAGCCCTTAACATTTCAACCGTTGGCAAAACATTGTGCCCAATTAGCCATTTTCCATCCCTGGTATTATGTGACTTGTTAGTGTTACATGGTCTCAGGTATGAATGGGGAGCAGAGGTGTTAAATTTAGTGTTATTGCTCTCATATTCTCTCATACTCTGTCAAATTAATCACTGGAAGTTCAACATGGCCTCGACTTAAAAGACTTAAGAAGATTGGTAACACCCTAAAAGTTTTAACCGGATAGGTTCAACTCAGAACACGCCTCGCCATGGAAGTTGAGTGCACATGCTCAGTGTCATATTTAGAGGTTGGATTTTGAAAATAGACATATTAGTGCTACCAACATTGCGGTTGAGGTTATTGGGGGTGGGGGGTCAGCCTGTCAGTGCTCAGACCATTCGCCACAAAATGTATCAAGCTGGTCTTCATGGGTGTCATCCCAGAAGGAAGCATCTCCTAAAGATGATACACAAAAAAGATTACAAATAGTTTGCAGAAGACAAACAGACTAAGGACATGGATCACTGGAACCATGTTCTGTCGGTCTGATGAGACTAAGATAAACTTATGCGGTGGCAACCAGGTGGGAAGTACATAGACAAGTATGTCTTGCCTACAGTCAAGAATGGTGGTGGGAATGGCATGGTTTAGGGCTGCATGAGTGCTGCTGGCTGTAAGGAGCTACAGTTTATTAAGATAACCATGAATTCCATCATGTAACTATTACATACTGAAGCAAAGCATGATCCCCTGCCACAGGGCAGTATTCCAACATGATAACAACCCAAAACAAATGTCCAAGATCACCAGTACCTTGCTAATGTAACTGAGGGTGGGGATCAAGCAGATCTAAACCCTATTGAGCATCTGTGGGGCATTCTCAAACCGAAGGTGAAGGAGCACAAGGTCTCTAATATCAACCAGCTTCATGATGTTGTCATAGAGGAGTGGAAGAGGGTTTCAGTGGCAACCTGTAAAGCTCTAGTGAACTCCATGCCCAAAAGTCTTAAGGCAGATAAAATAAAAATATTTACGAGCGGCACAGTGGCTCGGTGGGTAGGTCCTGGGGTTCTATCCCAGGGTGGAGTAGCCTGGGTCCTCTCTGTGTGAATTTTTCATGTCCTCCTCGTGTCAGTGTGGGTTTACTCCAGTTTACTCTGACAGTCCATACATGCTAGGTTAACTTATTACTTTAAATTGCCATTGACTTGCGTGTATACAGTATAACTAGTTCTGATATAACCTTGTGTGTGTCACTGAAATGGCCAAGGATACCGATAGCGACATTAAGCAAAACAAACGAACAAACACAACATTGACACTTTGGGCACAATTTGACCATTTTCACTTAGGGTTGTACTCAATTTTGTTGCCAGCAGTTTACACAATAATGGTTGTGTGTGTTGAGTCATTTTGAGGGCACAGCAAATTGACACTATTATACAAACTGTGGGCTGACTACTATACATTGTATTAAAGTGTCATTTTTCCAGTGTTGTCCCATGAAAATATATAATAAAATAGCCACAAAAATGTCTGTGGTGTACTTAGTTTTGTGAAATACTGAATATAGGTACTGGACTGTGGACCAGCATGACCAAAGTTCAAATCCCACTTCTGTCAGTTTGTTTATATTGGGTCATGAGCAATGCTCTTAACCTACAAGGGTGTCTATTAAATAAAATAATACATTTTCCTCAACTGTGCTTTTGAGTGTTATTCAGGCATAGACTGCCTTTAAAACCCTTAACATTTTTCTATTTGCAAATGTTATTTTTTTGTCTATTTTGGTTGTCTATTTTCTGCATGCTTGTTGCACCTTGATATTTAGACTTAACTGTAAGGTGAGTTTATATAAAGTAATATAATCATTAAATAAATTGTATTTTAAACATTTATTATTTGTTATGATTTAACCTTACTTAGCCTTAGCTGGTATTAAGTAAAAAAAGTGTTGGATATATGTATATGCCTTAATTGGGCAGAATAGATTTAAATATACAGATAAATGGATGTAAAATAAACATTTTTGTAGATGGGTTTCAACCCAAATACAACTTGTCTATTCATCTAATTCTATAAATTAATTAATTCTATGAATTAAAAAAATTGCCTTCACAGTTACTTTACCTATAATGTATGACTCATATGTTCAGTGTTGGGACCAAAAACAAAAAGGATGTGACTAAATAAGGCCAAATTTAGTATTTAAAATTTGGTATGGTATCGACTGTGAGTCAGATTCTCATAGAAACAGTCTCATCATCACAAGAAGATGAAAAACAAACCTGCAGAGCAGGTTATGAGGTGGTGCTTTTGTCACAAACCCCACCCCTTTTGAGATTCCTTTATAGTATGTGCTTTCAGACAGACTGTCAGTTGTTTGTGAGAAGACTTCAGGGTGATATTTGAACAGCAAGCCAAGAGAGGCCATCAGTGAATCAAAATGGTGTCGGCAGGCTTGCAGATGCTGGGCGCGGCCCTGGGAGTGATCGGCTGGATTGGCGTTATCGTGGTTTGTGCTCTCCCTATGTGGAGGGTCACCGCTTTCATCGGCAACAACATTGTGACATCGCAGATCCAGTGGGAAGGCATATGGATGAACTGTGTGGTACAGAGCACTGGGCAGATGCAGTGCAAGGTCTACGACTCCATGCTGGCTCTCAGCTCGGACCTCCAGGCTGCGCGTGCCCTCACCGTCGTCGCCATTGTGGTGGGCATCTTGGGCATCTTCCTTGCCATGGCTGGAGGAAAGTGCACCAACTGTGTGGAGGAAGAAACTTCCAAGGCAAAGGTTGCCGTGGCTGGTGGTGTGGTTTTCATCATCTCTGGGCTGCTGTGCCTGATCCCTGTCTGCTGGACTGCCCAGACCATCATTCAGGACTTCTACAATCCACTCATCAACCAGGCACAAAAGAGGGAGTTGGGTGCATCGCTCTTCATCGGCTGGGGTGCGTCTGCTCTGCTGATCATTGGAGGAGCTCTGCTGTGTGCCAGCTGCCCACGTGAAGAACCGAGAGGATATACAGCCAAGTACAACGCCCCTCGTTCCCAGGCCTCTGCACCCACCAACAAGGACTATGTCTGAAAAAGGCATTACACTACGTAAAATACTGTCTGGCTACAATTCTGAATTCTGAGCAGGCGTCAAGAGGACTTAATGGACAATTGTAAAGGCTGGTGTTATATACATATATAAAATGTGCAGAGGAAGAGGAACCACATTACAAATGTTAAAGATTTTGTTTAAATGGGATGTTTATGTGTAAAACGATGGTCGCATTTAAATGTTCGAGTATTGTTTCAAGTTCTAAGGAATCTGGTTTTTGCAAAGAAATATTTTTTATACCTCATTCTTATTCTTCTTTTTAGGTGTAAAATGATAAAATGAATAAAATCATGAGTTTTTTGTCTAACACAACCTTCTTTTGTTTTCACTGGCTTTGAGACTGAAAATTGTGCTTGGATTAGTGGACAAGACATCGTGTCAAAACAAACAGGAATTCAAACCAGTCTGTCTGTGAGAGAAGCGTTTTCAAAGGGAGTTGTCCTCCCTAGACAACCAGTTCAGGTGTGGCTCGTTTGAAAACGATCGCAGATCAAGTAGCAAGCAAATCTCTATATAGGTACAAAGGTCCAAAGCTCTTGTTTCAAAATGATTTTACATTCATGAGCATACTTTGCATAAACCTCAAAAACAACCTTAAACAACCGGTTAAACAACCTTTAATTTTATTCATGAATACTAAAAAGAAATATGCTAGTTTTTAAATAAATTATAGCATTTGCAATGGAAAATAAACTTGATTTTCAAACTTTATTTTTAAGTTGAAAATTCATAAATAGTATTCTGAACCTGACACTTGTTAAATAGACTTTTGTCTGTTCAGAAAACAAAGGACAGAATATAATGTTTTAATCAACTCCAGTTATCACCAAACCAGCCTAATTCAACATTTAGTACATTTTAACTTTCACATATTTCATTGTAAACAAATGTGTGTGTGTGTGTGTGCGTGTGTGTGTGCGTGTGTGTGTGTGTGTGTGTGCGTGAGAGAGAGAGAGAAAGAGAGAGAGAAAGAGAGAGAGAAAGAGAGAAAGAGAGAGATGGGGGTGGGGTGGGTGAGGTATTGTCAGGTTCTGGTTGGGTTTAGTAACCCTAACCCTATTTTTTAACAGGGACATAAAGAGAGAAACAGTATCAATTATTAATGGTTCACAAGGAAGTAGATTTTTGAGATTAAAAAAAACATGTTTCTCCACCTAACTGATCGACTTTTATTTTTCCATAAGAATTATTTAATTTGACTGGAAATCAGTTGAAACTTCTTGTTATTAACTAAAACTTATTTTTACAAAAATAATTTACTTTATAAAACAAAAAAAGTCTGACAACGAAGTTACCAATGGTATTTTCTAAAAACACATGCAGGTACCTGGCTGGCACAGCAGTGTCCTCTGTTTTAACTGCGTGTTGTTTAAATAAAGGACTGGTTGTGTGTGAGAGAGAAAAGACTGATCGGGCTCCACAGTGATCACTACCCTGCACTTTGAAGGCCTGGTGTCCCATTTAGAGAAGGGTTATTCCTGTATCCTACGTTCTAAGGAAACACATTTTAAAGGCACCGTGTCCCCTGCAACCCTGAAGAAAATGGGGGAGGGGATAAATTAAAAGTAGTCGACTCCAAAAAATGTGGTCGTCAAGATAATGGGGAATTTGAAAATCCTGAAATCAGTGGCAGTCTTAGCCACACCCCATTACTGTGACATCACTACAAAGCAAAGGGCGTTCTCTAAAAGGTACAACAAGAAAGAAAAGATGTGGCATATTAGCTTGCAGATGCCTGATTCCAGATTCCCCCCACGAGTGTGTATTTCAATTTTGTTTAACATTTCCAAAATTGTATTTTGAAAAACTCAGAGCACCTCATAGCAGACATAGCCTGGTAACCCCCTGAGGCTAAGAACGACAGCTTTAGTCCACTGAGACACAGCCACCTTGTCCTATCCTGCATTTGATCTAATTTGCTTAGCCCCTAAGAGAACTCTGTCACTCAATCCCGTGGTTATGAATCTTGCTTGACAGCGTTTCTCATTTCAACATCACAATCTCAACATCACAAAAACTTATGTGATGTGTGTTCACTTTTGCTGGAGGTTGCTCAGGTTATAGAACTGAACACGGCTTGCAAAACAATGGCTAGAACAAAACAATATCGAATGTCTGCTTTTTCTTTTCTTTAAATGGAGAGAAAACCCCACCCTTCACTGTGAGATATAAAAACAGTCCTGAAATTCTAGCTGGGTACATTGTGCAAACCTTCCCATGAAGCACTGACCACTCTCTAAAGAACCACCAGTAAATATGGCATCTCAAGGCCTCCAGCTCCTGAGTGTGATGCTGACGATTGTAGGGTGGCTTGGAACAATCATCACGTGTGCCCTGCCAATGTGGAGGGTCACGGCTTTTATCGGAGCTAACATCGTAACAGCGCAGGTCATTTGGGAGGGTTTGTGGATGAACTGTGTGGTGCAGAGCACTGGGCAGATGCAGTGTAAAGTCTACGACTCTTTGTTGGCTCTGCCTCAGGACTTGCAGGCAGCTAGAGCCATGGTTATCATCTCCATCATCGTGGGAATCTTCGGCATACTTATGGCTGTGGTTGGAGGAAAGTGTACCAACTGCATGGAAGACGAGTCTTCGAAAGCTAAAGCTTGCATCGTCTCAGGTATAATCTTCATCATCGCTGGCTTCCTTGTTCTCATCCCTGTGAGCTGGTCTGCCCAGACTCTTATTAGAGACTTCTACAACCCCTTAGTGTCTGAAGCCCAGCGCAGGGAACTGGGAGCATCACTTTATATCGGATGGGGATCTGCAGCTCTGCTGCTGCTGGGTGGAGGGCTGCTTTGCTGGAATTGCCCACCCAAGGACAATCGGCCATATGTAGCAGCCAAGTTTGCTTCTGCCAGATCAACATCGATGGGAATGAATTATGTTTAAGCCACCCAGTACGTGTTCTCATAAGAACTGAAGTAGGTACTGCTACAAGCTCTGAACTGTGTTTATCTATCATTTAACTCATTCTCTGTAAGGCATTTCTTTCTTTTAGGTCATCTACATTTTCCTGTTATGAGATCTTTATTGACGATGGATCTGTTTGATATGTGAACTAATGTACGTGATAATCCACTGATATAAAATGCTGTATCAAATATCTTTTCATTAAAAAAATTAAAAGCTCATGAAATCAAATAAATTGTGACTCTTTCAATAATGTCTCAATAGGTGTGCTTTAACATTCTTAATTTAACTTTTGGTTTTTGTTTTTTCATGTAATTTATAATAATAATAATAATTATTATTATTATTATTATTATTATTATTATTATTATTATTATTATTATTATTATTATTATCTAACTGCTATAAATTGTACTGTTGTGTTATGCGGCAAAATTATTTACGTGTCATTGCAAAACGGCGATTTAGATTTAATCGTGGTTGTAAAACTTGTAACACTAGCTGCAAAGCCTCCAGGCTGATTTTGTAATCGTTTTCTTCTCTGCTCGTGCACGAATATCCACAAGACAGAGACGAAACTTGAAGCTGTCTGGACTAGAAGAACTTGATTTGTTTTAATTGAATACTTTAAAGGATTCTATTACAAAGAAAATGGCTGTAAAGCCTATAACCTCTGCAGTGACGTAGGCTCAAATGTTAAAACGAAAATAATAAGAGGGTTGAAAAAAGATATGTGGGTTTATTTGTTATTATTGGCCTACGGTTTTAACATGCTTGTACTTTCATGAAGTAAAAATCATCATTACGTGTCACAGAGAATGGGTTTAAATCAAAATTACAGTTTAGCTAACCAAGGCATTTTAATGCTTCCACAAAGAAAAAAAAATACAGTTTAAATCAATCACTTTCCTTGTCCAGTTTTCACAGTGTACGCTATTCTTCTATGCTAGAGACTATTAGATTTTCTTTTAATTAATCCGAAATTTAAAAATAACGGTTCTATAGGGAATATGGTAAAGAATCTGTCAAACTGCAGATATTATAAATATTCACTTCCTTGGTATGCACAACTGCTTGAATGGTACCATTGCAGTGTTGTCCTTTCTAAATAGAGTTGTTGAAGCCATTTGAACAATTGTAGCACGAAAGAACGTGAACGTGATGCGTGTTTGGTTTTTAGATAAGCACAGAGGGCATTGAGTAAAAACACGAATACATTGGTGTTTGTTGGCAGAACCGGTGCCAGTACGGCAGCCTCCTCACCGCAACCACGTCCATAAGCAGTCGGAGAAAACGACTCGCGTGCGCACGGTGCTGAACGAGAAGCAGCTGCACACACTGCGCACATGCTACAATGCAAACCCGCGGCCCGACGCACTCATGAAGGAGCAGCTGGTGGAGATGACGGGGCTCAGTCCGCGTGTGATCAGGGTCTGGTTTCAGAACAAGCGCTGCAAGGACAAGAAGAGGTCCATTCTCATGAAGCAGCTCCAGCAGCAGCAGCACAGCGACAAAACAGTGAGCTTACTTTCTCCTTCGCTCAAGCGTCGAGGTTTTCTTTGAGTGTTGTAATAAACTGCATGAATGGCTGTGTCGTAGCTACATGGCACGCATAATGAAATATGTCAACATTTGTGCTTTTTCTGCATCAAAGACTGCTTTTGTTTTAGTTAGATTAAACACGTGTCCAATACCAGAAAATGAGGACCAGGATTAAGGCGCGCCAGAAGCGAATAAGCGAATAGACAAATTGCAGCTATACTGTAACAATTTGTGAGACTTATATTGCATGAGAAGTTAAAGTTAGAAACCGACATAAACATACCCTTGAATGATCTCTTTTCCCCGTCCACAGAATCTACAAGGCCTAACAGGAACGCCTCTGGTTGCAGGTAGTCCTATCAGACATGATAACACGGTGCAGGGGAATCCTGTAGAAGTACAAACCTACCAGCCTCCATGGAAAGCACTGAGTGAGTTCGCCCTACAGAGTGACCTGGAGCAGCCCGCCTTCCAACAGCTGGTGAGAGACAACCCTCTGCCAACTGCACATTAGCCCAAACGTGTAAATCCGTTATTTTTGGCAATTTACATTCGAACCGTATTTATCTAGTAAATTAATGGTGAATTTCTGGCACGGCTACGCTGGTTTTGCTTACATTTGGAGAGATGATTTGACTTTTTCCTGCGCTCTACCATACCCATTGGGCTCGTTTATATTGGGTGTATATTTACGCATCTTTTTTTTGATACGCCCGGCTTGCAGAAAGCATATCAAAATGGAGCCACAGGTAAATATTTGTTAGGTGTAAATTTCCCAAAGACTTACTTTGACCTAATGTTATGAGGAAAATTATCACAGAAAAGTATGACTGGCAATTATATAAAGCTTAATAATTTATTGGAAATCGTGCTGCACTCAAGCACCACAGAACTCGTTTATAGTCTATGTGTGCAGTTTCTGCTCAGTATGCATACTGGCTTGTTTGGGAGTACGATACATTCATGAGAAATATAAAAATATAGACCTACATAAATATTTGCGTGGTGTAAATTATAGAGACCAGCTCCAGATGTAGAGTCGTAAATGTCTACATTGATGCATTAATTATTAGAATGATTATATATTATAGACTATTTTGAGCATCTATTTATGCGTGTTACTGATACATCTGCATATGGCTGATGTTTGTAATGGTTTGTCAGATGTAGGCTAAATAAGGCGATGACATTATTTACAAAATGATGCAATAATAATAAAGTATGGCCACCATCATAAAGTACACTATTGAAATACATTAAACATGGTTTCTAAAGCATGCTGACTCTTTATATAAATAATACAAACGATTTGCTTAGAATGTCTTGTCTTAGCCTAAGTAGATACATGCCTGTCTATGTGCTCATATTGGCTGATAGATCTGCTTAAAATCTTAATTACACATATAAAATATAGACCTGTGTAAATATTTGTATGGTGTAAATTGGTTGGAGAGATTAGCTCCACATGAGTTGGAGCTTATGCATGTGGCCCAGCCCTTAACCCACGGCACCATTAACATCAAATAGTGCCTTTAAACACAAACAAAAATGTACAGGCATATAGACATATAGATATATACACACACACACACACACACACACACACACACACACAAACACACACACACAGGATTACATATC
>JAVSBV010000029.1:2789152-2801016 GCA_033117975.1 Parotocinclus spilosoma | reverse complement strand
CAATTCAAGCAATGGTGGGTTAAGGGCCTTGCTTAAGGACCCAACTGTGGCAGCTTGGCAGATGCGGGATTTGAACCCAGGACCTTCAGGTCCAGAGTCCAGTGCCTTAACCGCTAGGCTACCACAGTCATATTATGATCGGATTATGCAAGTGCATGTAAACACACACTGTGTCTGAGGACAAGGCCTATAAGCCCTGACTAAAGAACTAAAAAGGTTTTTTGTGGTGAAAACACCAAAGGTTTGTGAAATTCTAAATAATAAAAAAAAATTATAGTGAATATTTTTAAGTGTGGGTCTGTGAGAATACAGAAGTGCATCTGTAAGTGTATGTCCAAGCGTGTTCTTTGTATGACAGAGGACCATGTACCTGTATGAAAGTGGCTAGTAGCACACAGCTCATCTCCTGCTGCAGAATAACTTTGTTCTGCTCGTTGTTGTAGCACGCGCTGATGAGTGAGGGGAAGAGCACTTTGACGAGGCGTGGGTGGCTGAAGTACTGGAATGGCAGCTGACACAGTTTCTGCAGCACACTGGGCTGCCGGCCAGACTGCATGATCACCTGGAACACACAGGTAGAGAGTGTGCACATACACACATCAAGCAAATACCACCTTTAGCAGTAAATCAGAGCCTCGCCTTGTGTCCCACCCACACGTAAATCTTCCACTAAAATAACACACAAACAGACATTAGGAGGAGAAACAGAGGGCATAGCCTCTATAGTACACAATTACACACCATAATCCCAAACAAGGATGCCTTAGCGCCTTCTTTAATGGTACGAGTGCACTCCAAACAGTTTCAGGCTCCACTTAATCGAGAACAGACTCTAAACTTAATTCTTTAAGTCTGGCCCAATCCAATTGTGGGGCAGGAGGAAATGGATCAAATATATGATAATACAGCCAATACCTATGGTAGAAGAAAGACCCAACCTATCAATATGCCACAAGATGTATCATGAAATCAGAGGGTAAGACAGTGAAACAGCAAAAGAATGGACAAATGGTGGAGGACCACAACAGTACTTTGGCCACTTTAAGAAATTAACCAATACCACTTAGAGTTGCCACTCTTACCACTAAGAGTTTCCCCACCAATAGTCCAACACCTATTCCCCCAACTCAAAAAACCCAAGATGCAAGGCAATCAATCACACAATCACATCCGGTCTCCCAAGCATTAAAACCAAATCGCTCCCAGCCTGACCTGATTAAAGCAGAGACTCTGAGCCTCGTGCCTCAGGCCTTCAATCCAAGTCGGGAAACCCAGCAAGGCCAGGGAGCTGGGAGGTCACAACAGTAAATCCTAACAGGTTAGATAAAGTAAGAGGATGATAGAGAGAGAGAGAAAGAACGAGAGAGGACCAATTACCGTTTCCCACACAGACAAACTTCCATTGGAGCTCAGCCCCAAATGCAAACCAGAAGGGTGAGGTGAAATTCCCAGAGCACTCGGTGACATAAATTACAAAGATTTACAAGATTTGTAAAAATACTCTTAACAATACTCTTTCCAATGCATTCTGTCCTTTAATAATGCACTTCAAGGAGTTTAAAAGCCAGATAAACAAAGCGATAACTCACCTCTTTTATCATTTGAAGGTGAAGACCCTACACAGTGAAGTCCTACAGCAGTGTTCAAAAGTTCTCAGGCAATGTCATTCCATATGAGAGACTGTATAAAGACAGCTAAAACAGACTGCCGCCTTTAATGGTACTAAAAGCTCAGCACAGCTGACTGCTGACATACCTTAAACTGGCAAGAACACCAGCATGTGCTGACCAAATAGGACAATAGTGGCTTCTCCCTGGCTTGTAATATATAAGTGTTTTCCCTTAGGAATGTAGGGAAAGAGTGAATTTCCTGCACCAGCAGCACAACCGAGTTAAGCAACAGTTCAGAATGACCTGGTTTGTTTTCAGTGGTAGAGCTGTGTAACATCAGAACTGAGAGCATTACTTGAAAAGGGTTCTCTTAAGCCTGGGCAGAAGTGAACTAATCACTCCCATCACTTCTGGACTAAAAGAATGAAATGTATAGACATATGAGCGTGTCCTTCTTCTTTAACAGACTTTTACACATTGCACAGCTCCAAATCCTGAGCTTCCCACGAGTTACCTCACCAAACCCAGGCACTTGCCTTTTATTTTACCACGGCATTCAGAACTTCAATGAAGGCATTATGTAAGTACATGGGAGAGGGTATTTCGGGTAACATAGACTATGCATGATCTACAGACCTTCCTTCCACATATCAACAGGCCGTCTCATAATTCCCCTGCATATGGTACTCCATCTTCACACACCTAAACAATTTGTCCCCCCTCAAGTGTGTGCAGCAGGGAGATGTACAGCATGGAGAGAGAAGAGGTTAAACTCAAGTTCCAGTGATCTTGTATATGTACAAGATTCTTGAATAGGCTGAAGTAAATTTTTCAAGCTGGCCTAGGCCAGATCCTACAGCAGCAATCGGGTATCTTGTTCAGCCTTTGACATCATAAAAGCAATGGTGGGCTTTTGAACTTAGTGCAGCACCCCTCCTTAAGCACAGATGGTCATAAAGAAGCAGAGAGGCAGGGCCTGGCCTGTGTGTTCTTAAGTAAAGAGCATGGTATTTTCAAACAGAGCCACGCTTTTACGGCAAGTCTATTACATAATTCCCAGCCTGTCCACCAAAAACAAAGGGAGTGTAAAGTTAATGCGCCGAAACGCAAACACAGGCTCCGAATAGCCCAAGGTGAAGAGGAAGGAGACCTCAGCTGGCTGAGTTTGTCCTTTGATCGAGCGTTGATAAAAGCAAGGAAGAAAGAATGGTTCCTATACTGAAATGTACAGGTAAACAAGAAGCACTGCACTGAACATGGCTGTTGAAATATTACACAGAGAACACAATTGTACATGGTAGTTTGGAGTATTACAATCAATATATTAGTAGCATTGATAGTCCAGTTACAAGTATGAACAATGCCAAGATGGGGGTGAAGACCACTATTAAGTAAGAGTCAACAGGTGAACGACTCATAAGGCCGCTACAGCAAGAACTATGTGAAAAATTATTACCCTCCGAACATACATGAAAAACCCTGAATGTGTCGGTACACCGTGTGTGGGATTAATTGCAATGAAGTTCCATAGTAAAACAAGACTGAATTTGTTGCATTTCTTAAAATGGAAAACCACTTCCAGTAAAAACACTGCATAAAGTCCTGTGCTTCACTGAAAAAAAAAAAAAACAGCAAATGATCACTGATTTATTATGGCTGCCTTTCTGAATCAAGCGTCAACTTTGATCCCTTGAAAGATAATCTCTACGGGAGATCTTCACCAGGAGTCCATCTGACCTGGACAGCACTCAAACCGAGCATTAGACCTAAATTGGGCTCTAAATTCTGAAGGATTTAAGGACAGACAAACAAGAAAATCAAAGAAATATGCACAAAGAAAGAAGTCTCAACACATAATACTGAACTGTGTTAAACAACGATTCCAGTTGGTGTATGTAAATGATGGCACAGTGCTTTGCACAGAGGCTTTATGTTCTCTAATGCTACCACGCTGCAAAACCCAACTAAAATATTTTAAACAAATCTTTGTGTTATATCAGCAGTAATTACGTGTTATCAAGGGTTTTGACATTTGACATTAGTCTGACAGTGAATTTAGGGCCAGCACTGAGGTTGTAGGCAGTTGGACATGGCCATGCCTTGTTGTATGCTAAAAGAGTAGTACTAAAAGGGGAAGAGCGGGAGGGGAGAGGATAACAAGGGGAGATAAGTGGAGATGAGTGTGGTGTGTTGCTTCAAGTTGGCTCTATGGAAGTGCCATGTTGAAAAGTGGCTGTCTACATTAAAGCTTGTTCACTATCGCCTTGTAATCCCATAGCAGTGAGTGAAACATTAGTTCTGCAGTAGATGGATACTGACAATGAAATGGAAGGGGTTGTCCTTGCTTTGCCGGATGTACCAATGAGTCTAGTTATCTGGCTGCTTTCCAAACATGAGACAAAGCAGAAAAGAAAGGATAAAAGGGATCTTTGTAACAGTTGTGAAATGACTCATACATCAATGCCAAGCATCACACAAACATTAAACTCATAAAACATCTTGAGTCGAAAATCATAACATAGAAGAGCTGACATTACCTACTGAGCAAACACTGTAATTAGGAAATAAAAAAAAAGATCTAAATAAACTAAACTAGCATAATGACTTGAAACTAGTGTTTAATTGGCCCGAATCCTGCTGAAACAAGATCCGGTACCTCACATATTTGCAGCATGTTCTGGCATTTATTTATGTAGACCCAGCATTTCTGCATTTTAAATATAATAAGCAATATTAATACACAAACTGCAGTGGGATTATACATAGGTGGGCGCACAATCCTTTCCAAAAAACCAAACTACTCATTTCTCTCACTTTCAATTAAGTTAGCTACATAATTAGATCATTCATATTTCACGTGCTCATGCGTCAAATGTGCTAGAGGAAGGCAAGGTTTGGAAATGTCAAAAAAAAGATTGATAGACAAGATAAGCAAATGTTTTTTTAAATTAATGCGAATATTTTATTTTGAATCCCACTGTATTAGGTAGTGCACTTAAAGCACTGCTGTGTCTATATGCTTTAGGATGTTTTCGTTCCCTGCCCACTTGCTGGATAACTCCACCGTGGTGTTCCATAGCTCGTGTTCTACAAAGTAAGTACTGCATAAAACCATAACTACAACTAAACTTCTGAAATTAAAATCAGACAAATGCGATTTCCCTCACAATGTGCGTCTGAAAAATAGTCAATGTCTTGGCAGACGTAAACCTCTTAAATATGGGCATATTAATATTTGTCAATATGACATTATTAAAGCTGTATTAAACATATATGAAAGCTTTTAAAAGCCTTAAAACAAACAAAAGCATCTACCAACATCATTAAATAACAGTTGGGCAGAAATAGGATGAATTATCATGCTGTAATAATCTCACAATCACACATTTAAGCTATAATTTTCTTTCAGATGCTGCATTCACGCAGTAAACTAAGGACCACTTAGGAATAGTGTAGTGTCATACTGTTTATTAACATTTTTGTTCAAGCATCACTTCTAATTTGGCCCCAGTGCTAACAATAAAATATATATGTAAAATCAAAATAGATATGGCAAAAGAATAAAACCACAGTGAACTGCAATCAAATGAATGGTACTTAATTAATCAAAACAGCAATAAAACAACTCTGAATCTCATGAAATTGGGGAGACCACTAACCACAAGTCCTTATGGCCCACAAACGCAAACATGCTTTTCAGCCACCACCACAGCACATAAGTCTCTCTAGTTTCACTGTTCAGTACAAAGAAATATTTAAAAGGTTGTGCCACTGTTATGAATGCTGTTATTATTTGTATAGACACACAAATGTAACAAGACCGTGAGCTGGCACAGAATCTGTGTGCTAAGTCAGAAGGCAGATCTTGGGTCAGCATCACCATCGTGTCCTCCTTGTGCATACATTTAGCCTGACAAAGACCATAGCTCAGGCACACATCCCACCATTGCCATTATTTTATACTGCATGAAAATGCATAAAAGCACATCAGTGCCTGAGCCACTGCCAAGCTGAGCAGCCCAGGTTGAAGTCATGGACCCTGCAAATAAAACATGGGCAACGTACATCTTATGCTGTGATCTGCAATAATTAAATGCTGAACTGTTTTAAAAACAGTTTTTGAGAAATTGCATAATCCATGGGATTGAAAAATGTTCCACTACCTCTTTATAGCCATTCACCTGCCAGTACTGGGGCTGTTTTTAATAATGAAAACATAGCCTGGCCAAACCGCAGCACAAAACACCAGCCCATGTCCTGGAAAGTTTAAACACTACGCCATAGAGCAGTTTTCAAATTAGCAAAGTGGGTCAGGGGACAAATGAATATGCAAAATGTGTAATTCCCAGCCTGGTCATAGCATTAACATTCCCCTACCCCCGCACAAAGCCTAATCATCTGTCAGTCCTCTGCCTAATTCAATCATCAGCCCTCATTCAATTATCCAATATAATATGCAAATCACCCCAACAATGGCCAACAAATGCTAATTGCGTACATCAAAATAATTAAATTGGATTGGAGTGGCAGAGGAGAACTGAAATGCCATAAAAAGGAGAGGCGTTTTTTTAATTAACAGCAAAAATGTTTTAAATTAGAATCCATAAGCAGCCCATAAATTGCCGGGACTCTGACCCTCTCATGAAGAAGGTAATCACAGTCATACCAGTTGATCCTCTGGAGACTAGCACAAGTGATTGAGTGAAATGTTGTCACAGGCCATGTAGCATGTAGGAAGTGAAACAAGCGCTCTGAGTGTGTGTCTGTACCTTGTCTTGCTATACTTGTAGGACCAAATCTGTCTGTAATAAAAGGAAACCCAGGAATTTTATCTACTGAGGACCATTTCAGTCCACCTTTTTTATTTGAGAAAAAAAAACAAAACAAAAACAAAAGAGCCAAAACACGTTATTTGCTGACGTTATAGAGGTTAAAGTCAGGTGTGGCACTGATTAGCTGCAGTAGTTCTTGATTGTCATTCATGTCATTTTAAAGTCTTCACAAAAATAGCAAGACAATTGTGTGTGCTGGTTTTATAACCCACTAAACTGTGATCTGGGCCTATGTTCCACGAAAGCCCAAACAACTTGCACAACCACAAAGATTGGCCCTGTAACAACAGAACATGGTGCCACAGCCACAGTGTTATTCAGCACTGCCTTAGATGTTTTGTGCTGGTTGTTTGTCTGGGGAGAAGCTTGAACATAATCTAATAAACACCATACAAAATCGTAGTAGCAAATTTGCCATGCATAAAACAAAGCATACTGGATTACATTCTAAATCAAGTGCAACGGTCTTAAAATGTTAATAAACTGCCAGGCAGAGCAATTTAACAATGCCATTGCTATGTTGCAGTAATGGTTATTGTGTTATGTTCCATGGCTAAAAAAATAATCTTTAACAGCCTACTGAATTCTCACAGTCATAAAACCTGTCATACATATACATTAATTGTGATGAACAATTACTTTAAATAATCTTGAAAGTGAATAAACATTTAAAAAAACAGACATTAAGCAACAACGAACATACAGTATAGCTTTTTAGACTTTACAAAACAGTTAACTAGTTTTCTACAAAAAATTAAGGCAATGAGCAATGCCAAAAACAGGCTACTAACTACAATAATGGCACTCAGGGTACAATTATCACTGTTACACCTGAAAACATAATTACAAATAGCTCAAATAAAAAAATAAACAATACTTAAAAGTTGATTTCATACTTTAAGATACTTAAAAGATTTCATTATGACAATAATGTCAGTGTGCAATAAGAACTTAAGAACAAACCATCCAACCACACAATTGGACAGATAGTTCATCTAATTCAGCTTTTTCCCTTTGTCTTTTTTTCATCTTCTATTTGTGCTTAAGTAATACAAAAAGAATGAATACCCTGAATGCCTACAGATGTTGCAGCTACAGATGTTGCAGCTACAGATGTCGCAAACCAACTGTCATAAGATTCCTGCCCAGAAAGTTTAGCCAAGGATTCTCGTTCATGTCACCACTGCCAACATAGGTGACGGTGGCCGGCTGTTAATTGCAGAACATGTAATGGGCACAATGGCAACAAATTTCCTTACGCTAAGCACCTGTAAATGATCTGGGGAGAGACAGGAGTGTCTGGATGGTGGACAATGACACCAGTATAAAATAAAACTAATAAATATACTCACAATGATTAGTCAATATGGTGATCAGTGAGATATGCCTTGTTTCAATAAAAACATTTTTTATTTAAATACACATTTGTCTCAAAGTAGCGAGATTAGGAGAGATTAGGGTCTATGCCAAAGTCTGTGGTATAAAAAAAAACCCTCAGAGGAGAGGAGTTAAAGGAGGAAAATTCTCCACATCAGAGTGTGAGCAATTTTTCCAATCAGTTCCATGTTATTCAGTAACAACAAGGTTATAGAAGGATTTATATTCCCATTGAAAACAGCCTTTGTTTCCCCTCTAATTTGTCAGTGTTAACACACCTTGTTCATTAATATATAACATCTGTACATTTTCACCTCAATATGGGCTTTATAATGAGCTCTGCACTCAATGTTCACCTTATGCAAACGACAGAAACCAAACCACCTGACAACTGCAGAACCAATACAGAAATATAGTAGTAGCCAAAAGTTGAGAACAGCACAAATTTGGGTTTTCACAAATTTTGCTGCATCATTTATTATGGTGGTAATTTGGATTAACTGTAGACTGTGAAGAGCGATCAGATAAATTGCAATTCACTGCAGTCATTCCCTGCCATGAAAATTCTAGTCACTGCATTTCAGTCCCATAAAATGGCCTGCTAACATCATTTTAGTGATGACCTCATTAGCTCAGGAGAAAAGGTTAATAAGGACAAGATAGCTGATATCACTCTGTCATGTTGATTAGAAAAGCAGACTGGTTGCTTTGCAAGGGTAGTGGCGCGTTAAAATTTTCTTTGGTTAACCATGGTTAGCCACAGGCAAATATAATGCTGCTAGTAATATAGCACCCTGATCAACCACGTATTAAACCAGTCAAGAACTTCAAGGAAAGTGGTTCAATAGCAATGAACAAGGCTCCAGGATGCTCAAGAAAGTTAAACAAGCGCTAGGACCTCCTGAAGAGGATGCAGCTACGAGATTAGATCACCACCAGTGCACAGCTTGAGGGCAAGTTTGAGTGCATCTGAACGCACAGTGAGATTAAGGCTTTTGGAGAATGACTTTGTGTTGAGAAGGGCAGCGAAAAGCCACTTGTCATTCCCATTGAGAATCTGTGGTCAATCCTCAAAAAAAGGGTGGAGTAACAAAAACCCAGAAATTGTAATCAACTCCAAGCAATGATTAGACAAGAATGGGTTACCATCATTCAAGATTTAGAAATATGAAAAAGTCAGATTTTAAGGAAAATTATTCAATGTTACATATCTCTGAGTGGCAACAGTATGTCAACCAACAGGATTAGCCTATGGAGGTGGAATTATAGTCAAAAGTTTTCAATCAATAGTATGAGAAACAATAGTAAGTGGGCATCCTGTGTATTAAAATAACAAAGATATATCAAGGTATTCATCCTCACAAGAGGCTTTTTTTAGTACTACATGGAATGAACAAAGGTGATTTCTGAGGAACTCAGAAAAATAAACATGAAACAAGCAGTTCATATAAAGCAACCAGCCAACATTGGTGCCCCGTCTAGGGTTGCTGTGCTGGCCAGTGACCCAGTGTGGATTAAGTGGAAGACAATGGATAAATGAAGAACTAAACCGGTAGCTCAATGTTAGCATTGTTTAGACCTATAACTAATCCACTTTGACGTACTTCTCTGTAAGCTGCTCACCTGGTTGTCTGGGTGGTTGACGGTGAAGTAACCAACACATATGATGACCTCATGCAGCAGTTCCTCCGAGCTGTTCTGAGCGCAGTGCCATAACAGTGAGCTCACAATGTGTCTGAAAGCGAGCGACAGTCCTTCTGCCCCCAGAACAGACTGCAAAAAAAAAAATAACAAAATTATACAACTTCGTGGAGCAGGTAATCCAAATACAACACAAATTCATTGAGGTACAGACTGAGGTTTGAAATCATTAGTCACACTAACACGATCTAGACATTTTAGATGCATTCTCTGGCTAATTTTAAGAATTCATTTACTGCAGAAAACTACTACTAACCGAACTACTAAAAACAAGTATCGTTAAAATTCACATTCACAATCACATTTTTGTGTTAGTGTTGTGTGTGGCAATATTTTTAGAGGTTTAGCTTAGTTATCACTTTTGTACAGCTGCTACCTTTAAAAATATTTTACAGTAATTTATATTTTGACTTACTGTAACATGTTGTAACCCAACTTGAGCACATTGCCAAGCCAGATTGGAACTTTGCTTATGCCTTTGCTGATCTGATGCAAGATCAATCGCCTTTTTTTTTTTTTTAGCTGATTCAGCTCTGAAGTTGTTGATTAGCTATTGGTTTTGCAAACCATGACATCAATAATCTCTGCAGCAAAACACTGATAGACAGGGCTTTTCTTTTTCAAAGTCTGGGTGAAGGGGTTATGACAGGGTTCTGTAGATATTTACTGGAACCGCATGCTGTAAACATAAATCTAACCTTTAAAAACACAGATTTGGGGACAAAGACATAGTGGATGTGTGATCTTTAAATGAAGATCATAACTGCTGCTACTTACAATAGTGGAAAGCATACAATATTGTGAGTCTGTTTTCTCTCCAAAGACCATGGGAACCTTGGTAGGACATATGGTATCATGAACTTTATGTACCAGGATATTTTATATAAAAACTGGCCTGCTCACAGAAGGTACAGTACAATGTCATGGTTGGATCTGCCAGCAGGACACTGACACAAATCCTATATCTAATGAATATACCAAAAAAATACTTCAATGAAAACAAAATTAAGATTTCACATGATTAACTCAGTCTCCTGATCCCAGTAGGAGAGTCTGGAACTAGAACTAGAACCATGGATGATTGAGAGATTGTCAGATTTCTTGTCCTGTTTCTTCTTCAATTACACTGAGCGAGACTCAGCGCTGTTAAAGGCAGATCTACAGTTTTAAGCGTGTCGAAACTATTGAAATACTTCAGTTAAAAACATTTTTAGTAAGTGCAAAATATCCACAGATTTTAACCCATGTTTATAAGGGTGCCAGTAATTCTTGAGCCGACTGTATATAGCATGTGACATATTTAAAAGCACAAGAAGAGACAAAGCTCTCTTATTAACCAATGTTCTAGGGTAGATGAAAAACAAGTTGGGGCTGTTGAGGAGGACTTGAGTGTGTCTCCTCGGCTGCAGAGAGGTCCCACTCTAGACCCCCCAGTCTCCCTATAGAGGAGATGCTATCAGCCACACCACAGACAGTATTTATTAAACATGTCAGTATGACTGAGTGCCGCAGGGTCAGTACTGAGACTACTGGCATTGGTTGTGGGTGTGAGAGTTGGGAATGGAAGGTCCAAGCATGCAAGAACAAACAACAATACCTGAAAAACGTTCTAATTACCTATACATGCAAATCAAAAATCCAATATAGCTAAACTCTTTTATCAATACATGCAGGTAGCAATCTTGTGGTAGTGTCATGGCATATATGACCTGATGGTTATTGCACTGTTTTTAAAATACAAATTGCACATTAGGTTTCATAAATTTTATATTTATAGTTTATAGTTTCATAAAACTGCAAGAAACATTTTATTTATGTGAATTTAGAGTTTCTCAATTTCTCATACTTATCTGAACTCACTCAAATTGAATGACAGCTAGTCAAGCCCAAGCCTACCCCCCCAGAAATGTAATGTTTATGTAGTCTGCACTGTATACTAACATCCCATAACGTATTTCATAACCCTAACCCTAGCTTTCTTTGTCTTAACCAAGAGGCTATTTTCCTACATGTGTAAACAAGTCCCTTAAACTGCTGGAGCAGCTTGTTTGTTTACATTCTTTCCCACCATTGCTATTGGAATTTCTCATCTGATCGAAAGTTAAGACTCACCAGTTCTACCAGGGTCCTCATTAATAAAACAAGAAGAACCAAGTGTGTATATATTGCTAACAAAAATACATTTTGTGCACAGTGTATTGTTTATTGTTTATTATTTTACATTTTTTTAAATTACATTTTAATTAATAATCCCAATTATAAAATATTAATTATATGAATTATTGGAAATAGGGCTAAATGTGTGTCACATCCTACCGGAACAAGATCCAGTGCCTCTGATATT
>JAVSBV010000029.1:2763137-2779646 GCA_033117975.1 Parotocinclus spilosoma | reverse complement strand
CTATTACGAATAAAATATTGACATTTGCCACCTCCACATCATTGCATTCAGTTTTTATTCACAATTTGTTTAGTGTCACAACTTTTTGGAATCCGCTTTGTAGTTAACAAATCACTTTTTTAAAAGTTAATGTTCAATAATGTACATATGAGAAATAGGCTGACCTGATCAAGTCTTGTGCACGGCTGTTGAAATTCTCGACTGTTTTAATCTTTACATCAGGAGAGCAGATCCAGGAAGATTCCCTTCCAGCCTCCAGTCCAGAAAGATCCAGGAAATTTATTATAGTAGCAGTTGTCTGGAGCAAACCAGTGGTCAAACCCTCGAACACCTGCTTATTCACACTGCGGCCGAAGATGGACTTATCCTCATCTGGAACGTAAAGCTAAAGGCAAATGGTAAGAAGATGTATTTAAGAATAGGAACAAGTAAAACATACTGTGTGTAACTTAAATAATACATAAATAATGTACTACAATGTTTTTTGAAAGTTTGTGAAACAAATTTATTTATCATATGATCCAATATTACACATCTGCAAGTGGCCAAAGTTAAGCTTTGTTTTCATAATTTAGAACTTATTGTTCCATCCTGGTCCAGATGCAGCAAAACAGACCCAAGCCATGATACCACCACCACCACCACCACGTTTCACAGATAGAAAAGCACTGCATTTTTACAAAACACAGTTTTCATTTAAACCAAAAAACTCTATTTATCTTTGTTGTTTCAGTCATCCACACAAAGTCTTTCCAATAACCTTGAGGAATGCTCACGTATCACATGGTCAGCAACCTACTTGGAGAGCAATGGCATTCGCCTTGCAATACTGTCATGCACACTATTGTTGTTTGCTGTTCTCCTGATGTTGGACTCATTAACCTTAACATAAGCAAATGTAAGAGAGGTCCTTAGTTGCTTTGAAGTCACCAAGATTCTTTGTTACCTTACAGACTATCATACGGCTTGGACTTGTGCATAATATTTGTTGGTCAGCTGACTAACAATCACATTGAAATTCCTCAATAATATGTGGTTTTGTAACATTTTCTAGTCTAATTAGCATCAACAACTCTTTTTCTGAGGTATCTTGTGTAAGGTCTAAGATGATATTCGTACATATTCAAATATTTATTGGGTCCAGGCCATTTACACATATTTGTGTTGTGGAGACAAGACTATAGGATAAATCCCAGTTCTTTAAATACGTGTTGGCACACTAATTTCATATTTCAACTAACTGCTAACCCTAGAAGTTCACATTTTTTATTTGCATTATCGTTATCTATATTTAAGTCTTAAAAATCAAACTGTGTATGTATTAGGCCATTCAAATTATTTTGACCGTAGATCTAAGCTCCTGAAGCAAAGCTTGCCCTTACCTGTAATCCTGGCAGTAATATGTATCGGAAACGTTCCTGTAGTCTCAATATCAATCGCACAATAGGCCAGGACATTTAAACCTCAACGTGCATTTTAAGACCTGTCCAATTAAGTCAGAGGGGCCAAACAGAAACGATCCCATCCTCTTTGTTTTCAGGCTCATACCATTAGTCTTTGCTTGGAATCCTGATCCTCCAAGACATAAATAAAAACATGCATCTTATCTATTATTCATCAGGTCCAGGCTATAAACTGACGCTTAAACTCAGAGTGACACCCTCGCTCAAAGCGTGCCAACAACGAGCATACAAGAAACCTGGCAGGGAGCTGCCAGAGGCATCATGTAACCGGCCTGCAGGTCATACAGATTGCTGGATCTAAGAGAAATCAAAGGACGAGGACTGAGTGCTTTTGAATCTTGTTTATATTTTCAATTTTATTACACATTGTAGTTGTTGTATTACATTATGCAATGTGTTATATTCTCTGTTTTACTTTATTTTGCTTTATTATATTGATTTCATTTATTTTTGTTACATTCAATTAAATTATTCTACTATATTTATCATTGACATTGTTAAACTTTTATTCATTACTATTACATCGACTGACTATTCTATTGCTGTAATGTAAATAGAGAGGGTATTTTCAAAAGAAAACTGTGTGCAAACAATGTTTGAAGGTTTCAGAGATACTATATCATCTACACAGCATCCATAACGTCATGGTGTCTGAAGCCTAAACTGTTACACAGGACCTTGTGGCATCCTCTTTGTAATTATTTTGAAATACACCCCAATTTCTGTGAGCAGTGTAGAACAGAATAGTATCCTAGTTGTCACTATAAACACTATTGTCATGATGTACAATGAAATTCCGCATGGCATCAGTCCAATAAAGTAATAAAACAATAAAGCAAGGAGAAAAGTAATATCAGTGTAGTTAATTTCTAAATAAACTTTAACTAGTGCAGAATGCAGCAGCTCGAGTACTAACTAGAACTAGAAAATGTGATCATATCAGTTCTGTTCTGTCGTCTCTACACTGATTAACTGGAGGTAAATTTCGCATTAATTATAAAATATTTCTTGTAACGTATAAAGCTCTACACTGTCTGGCCCCACATTATCTGAGTGAACTCAGAATCTTACAATCCAGCTCGTCTACTTCGTTTACAAGGTGCAGGACTTCTTTCAGTACCTAGAATTTAAAAAGTTACAGCCGGGGGAAAAGCTTTCTCATACTTGGCCTCCCAAATATGGAATAAACTTCCTACTTTAGTTCGAGATTTTTAAGTCTAGGGTAAAAACATTCTTATTTACGCAGGCTTCTGGTTAGATTTAGACTGGGACGCATGGCTCGGCTTGGCTGTGCTACCTTCTGGTTCATCCCCTTCTAGATATGCTGCTATAGTTAATGCTGCCGGAGTTTCAAGCTGCACATGGCATCAGTGATTGTTAATAGACTCTGTGCTCCTAACCCATAAGTAACTACATTTCCTCTTTTCTCTCCGGAGAGATGTTCTGGTATCAGTTCCAGCAGCACACACTTAGATGTTCCTTCACCTCAGCATCATTCCACTGCTCTTCATCAACAGAAACCAGTCCGACCACGCCTGGATGGGTCACTTTTTGAGTCATGGTTCTCCCATGGTTTCATCCTTATATATTCAGTGAATTTTGGGGGGGCAAAAGTGGTTCCTCGGTTTGTTTGTGCATGACAGCACAGTCCTGAATCTTTTTCCTGAAGGTAACACTTCAAACAGTGTGTGACCAGAGTGTGTATTGTCTTTGATGATGCTGCTAGCTTTCTTTTTCAATTGACTAGTATGTAAACAAGCCCAAGTCTGGGAGCTCTGTGTTCATAATGCACTGAGCTGCTCTCACCACACGTTGCGGATCCTTCCTGTTAGAAACAGCAGAAGCAAGATGCTTTCTATCTAGCTTCTATAGGAACTGGCCAATAGCTCCAGCAGCTGGGCCTTTTCAGCTTTCTGAGATTTTATTAATTTTTATTACTTTTTTTTTTTTTTATTGTTATGGCCTTACTCGTTAGAACAAACAGATATTGATCAGACAGACATTAAACTGTGCAAACCTATATTTGAGAAAAAAAAATTAGGGGTTATTTTTAATCTTCTTAGAACACACTGGATCTCAAAAGAGTTTCTATTAATAGAAGTGCACTAGTGTCTGAGCACCATTTTTGTATACTCGTAATACATGGTGCATGTGCATTGTGCAGGAAGCCATATTGGCATTCTACGTAATTGTTGAAAACTGCATGTTTAAAATAAATGAGGTGACAAAATTACAGTTACCTCACCACAAGGTTATTTGCTTAATGAAATACAAGATTTGATATCTTGTTCGGGTGACATTGTTGCTATGTTCACTTTGCCTGTGCTAGCCTAAAAAATAGCTTTATTAATATGCATTTAAAAAGAGTGAAATGTATTTAAAAATGTGAATAAGTGAGGTGAAGTGTGACATGGGACGCTTTTGCAGGGGACGCTTTTACAGGCAAGAATGCCTTCTGTATACAATAATACATTTGAATACTTCTATTTATAATTTATCTACATTTCTTACATCCAGTGTTTTGGATCCTGTGGAAGCACTACTCACAGTTTAACAAGATGCTTTCTCACTATTATTTAAGTAGATGTTTTGATGTGTACTGCAGCATTAATACATAATGCGTCTGCAAATAAATGGCTATATGATCTTCATTTATTCAGCCGTAACAGCAAAACTTTGTCCAATTATCTGATTGGATTGTTAGAACGGAGAACTCAAGACGTCTGATCTGCAGATAAGCAGTTGGCATGAGGGCGTCTGATTAGGCACGGGTGAGTCATTTTGAAGGAGGAAGTAAAAGCTTGTGGCAGCATTGGTCAAATGTCAGCTTTAACTGAATGGTGGATAGAATCCCTGACAAAGCACGGCAAAGCTCACTACATTCTCAACAAATCTAATTACAGGAGGAGTAGGGGGAGACGCCAGCGTTGAATATATGTACACTCACTCTTCCAGGGCACCATTTATGAGGTTTACTGTAGGATTATGCATTTCTGTTAAATAAACAGAACTATACTTATACCTAAGCCTACATTCACCCTCAGCATTCTGAAGAATAGCTTTTGGTCATTTTCTTTTTTTTTTAAGAAATACAACATTTGATTACACTGCAGAGATCTTAACATGTTTCAGAACTTAAAATGTTTCCCTGATATTCTGACATTCAGTAGACAGTGATTCAAAATTAAAATGCAGTGTTAACTGGAAATTAGATAACTGGAACTCATCTCCTTTTCACTGAAAAAAACAAAACAAAAAAACAATACAAACTAAGTGCAGACACATTTATCTTAAATAATCACATGTATTGGCAAATATGCTTACTTAAAAACTGTATTTATTTATTCATTTAAAGCCAACTGTTTCCCAACAGAGCGAGTCAATTTACTTGAAATGGTGCCTAAAAAGTTAAAAATAAATATAATTGATCTTTCTAATTTTAGAACAGTCTGATAAGAAATAGGATGCGTATGCCTATACCATTTTCCACGGTTTTCAATTGCTAACATAATATTTCTGCACTGCTAGAGCAGTATAAATCCTAAAAAACTGCCAGATGGGGAAAATCCCTAAGCAAGGAGTCCGATTAGCTGCCGGACTAATTCAGATGTAAACAAATGCTTAGAGACGGCCCTTATACTACACTACACCCACAGGAAATGACTTCTCTAAACCGGAACTTCCAGACTACATTATGGCTGGCTCAATGATTTGCCAAATTTGTTTAGAATTACGCGCGCACACACACACGCACTTCATAGGGTCTAGGCCTAATCGGTGTACATATAGAGCTAAAAGCCGGCCTCACCAATGAGGGACAGAGTACTGCGTATGTGCTGCCACACTACCTGTACTGTCCTTATACACGAACAAGCCTGCTAGGAAAACAAGGTATGTATAGTGTGAGATTAACTAATATCCAATATTCCTTAAAGAGCGGGAGCTTCTATGTTAGGCACACGATAGTAGAGGAAGAACCTCTTTACAAGTCAGTGACACATGTAAACTAGATGCGTGTTGTGTATATATGTGTTTCTTTTGGTTTAGCTCTCAGACTGCTGGATGGGACCTTTGTTTTAGCACAATGTGTCAAAACATAGACAAATAAGACTGCATAAAACTTACCCTGAGGTCATATTGGATCAATGACTTGTTTAGCAACCTTTAACTGGAAAGCATGTTATTTGTGTTCTGAGCCTACCGTCAGTTGATGGAGAAGGACATCCATGAGAGTGGTGATTTTGTTGCTGTAGAGAACATAAAAGCTGTTGCTGTAGCAGTGGGAGCAGGCCAGGTAATACACATTCAGAGCAGCATACAGAGATCTGAAACGCACACCAGATTTGGTTCAGGAAAAGCCACCCCTTGTGATTTGCCTCTCCATTACAGATAAGCATGTGAACAGGAGAAGCAGACCCAAGTTCAACAAGGTAGGGCAAGTTCGACATTACATTTCACACACTGCCAATCAGATGAGTTTAAGCTTCTGCAACAACATGGGGAGGCTATCTGAAGAAACGGACACCAAGTTCAAGACATACATAATACATCTACAAATGTACAAAGCCAAAAGACGCAAGAAATTTAAAAGATACGCAAAAGAAGGCCCATTTCTGTTTTCTCTCAAGAAAAAGCCAATATGCTCTCATTCTAACTTACTCAACTAGGGGACTGGCTGGAACAGACACCTAAAGCTGTCCACCAATTCCTTAATTCCTCACACTTGCGCTGTCCACTTCCCCTTCTAACAGCCACCACCCCCACCACCATTTTACCCTTTCTGTTGTTCTCTCCCAGTCTTTTTCTCCCCTCGCAGAGATAAGAGAGCAGCCGTCAGCGCCTGTAGGCCAGTTAGCAGTCAGTCAGTTCGCTGTATTATGTCTGCTACACCAGTCTGAAGGAAGATTAATGCTACTGATAAGTGACCAGTCACACCACTCTGGGTTTGCAGCTCCTCCGCCTGCCCCACTCCCTCCTTTCATCAGTTAATATTTTCTGACAACTGTATACTTTAACCCAAAGCAGAGTGGCGGGGCCCTATCTGTGGTGTGGACGAAAGGAATCCAACTTTCCTGGTTTAAAGTAGGCCTTGTTTATTCCCAGCTGTAAACATTTTGATATGTACCGCAACCGTCGCCATCTGTTCGGCGTTTTCGGCCAAACCATAGGGGCGCAGGAAATAAAAATAGCGGCGGGCTCACGTACAACTTGGTCTGTCGATAACTTGGAGCCCATGGACAAAAGCAGCAATGTATATTTAAAGCGTGGATGGTCAGATCTGAGAGATAGCGACATGCATATTGACATAGCGGTGCGAGACACTGTGAGAAGAAAGCAAACACTTTGACTGGACTCCTGGGAAAGAGTCCAAGTGTTCAACACATTACTATGAACCTTGCACTTGTTTTAAGCCACTTGACTGCGGACTGTTCTTAAAACAAAGAAAACAACAACAAAAAAGTGCACCTATTTTACCGCGGTGATTATTAATCAAAGTTTCAACCTCCACCTCAACCGGCAATCTAGCAATAACCGTTCCAGACAAAGTGTTGAGTGAGGTCCGCTTCAATTTATGTACAATGTTTAAAAATCACTCGCTCAGTAAGCACATGGAACATTGATTCACAAGAGCAAGAACAGTGTAGTGTTTCTTTTGCACTGATAGAAAGCTGTCTATTGAAGAGTGAAACAGAGCCACATGGAGAGAGGGAGGGATGGTTATGGGTGAGTGGAGTGATACTGCGGGCTCTGTTCGGTAAACGGGGGAGAGAAACATGAGATCCCCTCCAAACTGTGCACTCTGGGCAGCAGACCAGCATTGCATCTGACTCACTGATTTTTCCAGTGGAAAAAAGAGCCCTGATTTTAGAAGTCAACTTTGAATCCCCATTGGTTCAAACATTGGGGAATATCCATAACCAAACAAAATCAATCAGTGCACCTGTAAGCCCATATTGCCATGCAATTTAATAAAGTAACATGTGAGCAAATATAATGGGTAATGTCCGGTAATTATCTATTTTAGCACTTGTCATGGTATTTGAGGGATCTATATATGTTGTAGGCCCCTTTTTTTTTTTTTTTTTTTTGAAGAGGCGGTGGTGTCAAATGTCCAGACATGGATTGAATGACAAGATTAAGTGTTAAGGTTCACTATGGCTTCTCAGGTATAAATGATGGATTTCAAGCTTAAACGAAAGAATATATCTATGTGTAGTCATGACTTCACATATTGGTATTTATTTGACCTTGAATTTACATAGGCAAAATATAAAAAACTAAAAATGGTGGTCTGACAAGCAGCTGATAGAGAAATGCAAATAAATAGCAGACAGTCTCTCTGTGTCTCTCTCTCTCTCTCTCTCTCTCTCTCTCTCGATAGATAGATAGATAGATAGATAGATAGATAGAGAGAGAGAGATAAATAAATAAATAAATAAATAAATGCAAATACTAAACAAATACATTGTATTTCATTTAGCATATGCATGCCATGCTTATAATATAATAATAATATAACCTATTTAAAAATGCACTAATGATGAAGAATAAAACAGTCTTAAATTCCATTTGGTCCAACTTCAGATGGTTAACATACCAAAGTGCATGCAAAATGCATGATGAACCTGATCTAGGTGCACATTTACGGTGTTCCCGAAGAGCAAGTTATCTGATGCCTATAGGATCATTTGTGAGGAGGAATGTAGCAGAGGGATCAGCAGAGAGACAGGTCAGCCCTCAGGTGGCTCACACAGTTAAACAGCAGATTAGTGAGAGCATAACAATTTTTTACACTGGCAAAAGCTCACTACTAACCCCCAGAGCTAGCATGATTACATCACTGGTTCAGAAAATTAATAAACAGTCACAACCTATACACTCTACATACATAGTATTGTTAATACATATTGTATTAACACTAAAAAAACTGAAGCAACAAGGCAAACCACCCACATACTGACTCGCCCCCCGCTTTAAAGTGGTTAGTGCCTATTGTCTTCTTAATGACGTAGTGTGTAGGAAGCATGCCTCCCACATACCTGCTTGAATGCCACTCTGTAAAAAATTTGTTTTTGTGCTTCACTGTCCTGTGCACACATATGTTTACCTCCTAATAATAATAACAACAACAACAACAACAACAACAACAAGCTATTGTGGGCATAATACATGCAATAAAGGTAATAAGACAAGAACACAACCATGGAAGGCTTTGCTGCTGAATTTGTTTACTTTAAGGATCAAAAGGGCAGCAGTGCCGTGTCATTGAAGCATGGGAACAGGCTATTGTATGTTTTACTAGATGTTTTTTTTTTCCATTGTTTTATAGTTTAAAATTATGCTCATCAGACAAAACACTCATTGCATTGGACCGTTGGCTTTGGTGAGTAAACACAAGACGTCCTTGTGCAAAATAATGAAATATTACAAAATATTTTTGGGCCATAAAGAATGCAAGCATTTAAAGAAACCATAATAAAAAATTTGATTTCAGATAAATGCACAATGCAGAATCAGTGTGCAATATTAAGGTAGTCATGTCAAATGAATATTCATGAGCACAGGGAGAGGCATTATTGTTCTTAGGACATATGTATTTAATAACAAATATAGTATTTACCCATGACATGATTACTATAGTAAAGCAAGGTAAATACCATAAGCAGCATCAACATTCTTCACACATTTTATCTTGGGTAAGTCAGTTTTAATTAGTTATGTAATGTTACAAACTTAAAAATATAGCTGCAAATAACGATTCTATATAATGACTAAATTTTTATTTTATTTTTTTTTTATTCCTTGTGGCATAGAAACAACAGGGTGTTAGAAAACTTCATTCAAGGTTTTGGTCCATACTGACATCACACTGTGTACATTGTGATCATAAAGGGATGGACATGGCCAGCAACAATACTCTGGGTAGGCTGTGGCATTTAAATGATGCTAAACTGGTAAAGGGGTCCAGAGTGTACCAAGAATATTTCCATCACCCCACTACACTACCAGCCTGAACTGCTGACATTGAGCCTTATCGCAGCATTTTTACTATCTTCTGCTGTCCAATTTGTGAGCCTGTACAAATTGTAGTCTCAGTTGCCTGTTCCAAGCTGACAGGAGTGGCATCCGTTGTGGTGTTGTGTCTGCTGCTGTAGCCCATCTGCTTCAACTGCTACTGTCAGTGCATCTGCTCCGGTACTGGGCTTTTAACTTTCAGAAAAGGTATGTATTCAGGTCTCAAAAAGGCACCATGTTGAATATGGCTGAAAAATAGTCACAACCATTGCTGTCCTGCATGAATGATTTTAGTTGTCAGTCTCCTGTCATCAACAGGAAGCCACAACTGGATGCTTTTTTAGCCTACTCTCAGCTAACTGAGTGTGATTAGCATGACACCCAACACCAGGCCCACATACATGGTCTCGAGCCCCCTTTACCTAACGATGACAGCACGTGTCAAAGATTTTGATGAGCAATTTGGGATAAGTGCCATTGTAGGTGTTCTCATATTACTTGGGGAATATGGAGTGCTAACCCATACGTGCATTTTCTGAAGTCAACATTCCTGCCCGGAGAGTCTGTCAGAATGCCACTCTGACAATACTCACTGGCCTCAGTACAGCACAGTGCCCATTCTGCCACCAGACTGAGGCTGCCCCCCAAAACAACAGGCACATTGTTAATCTGGCCATAATGAAGCCTTATCTAGTAGACATAGGATTAAGTTCCAGAGGCACCCTACACTGACAGAGCATACGGTACAGGAGAGGAAGGGGAGAGAGGATTGTGGTGAGTGAGTATCCAAGAGATTTTGGAGAGATGCGGAGAGAGAGAAAGAGAGAGGGAAACAGAAGAGGGTGGGGCAAAGGACACATATAGAATGCAGATAACAAGCATTGTAATCTCCTCACCTACCCTAACGAGCTTAACCTCAGACACAGGAGAGACCTATCCTCTGATTAGCCCAACAAGACAAATGACTAAGGAGTACCCCAAAGTCACACCTTCACAGCCCCTGACTCACATATGCACAAGCATATTCATCATTCGGGTTGGCCAGCTGGCTCCTGGGATACTGACCTGCCCTTCCGGCCCAAATAAACCAGTTTAATCAAATCTAAAAAGCGTTGGGTATCTCATGGACAGGAGGCAAGAGGTGAAAACCTCAACATGGACCGGGGGAAGGGGCACCAATCCTGTTACTGTGTTTCCCCAAAAAGTTAATAATATGTATATTACATAACAATATGAAAATAGCAATAACTGTACATGTTTAGATTAGAAACCAACACCACAATGTGAATAGTTAAACGCTTCACTATAAGAAAAAAAGGGGGCACCAAAAGCAGAGATCTGGATATGGTTGATAAGCAGTGGTAACCTATAAAGATCTTTCTCTGCAAACCCTTGTAACTGGGTTATCAACCAGGAAATAGCCTGACCTGAGCCAGCAGCTCACATTTCCCAGTCTCACAATGTAATCCCCCTCCTCCCCTTTCTCCTATATGTCCACTCAGGCTTGACATGCGCAAAACACAGAAATCTGAACAACTATTCAGCTTGGCTGCAATACCCGCTTTGGAAGGAAGTACAGAAAAAGGAAGGCCTTGAAGGAAAGGAATAGCTGAAGCCAAAAAGAAAAGGTGAACAGCAAATCCACTCCCTAGCACTTGTCAAACAATCCTTTCTTTCATTGCAATCCAAATGACATTTAATTTGATTCTGCCGTTGATCTTTTCCGATATCAAGACTGCATCCAAGACATCCATTCCACGGCACATAAGCTGGGGCATAAGTCTCAGGTGCTCTGACACACCGTGCAGCATACACAAGCACACTACACACGCACACACCCATACACACACGCATGTGTGGCATAATGGCATCCTGAAATGAAACCACGCTTGCTAGAAGCTTTCACTGTGCACACTCAGTCATTGTGTGACCCGGAGGTGAGGTGACAGGCAGCACAGGATGCTGGACCACAGAGTGGGTCACACTTTGAGCAGACGCAAAGCACTCAAAGCCTTTTAACAGATCTGTTGAACTCTGAACGTTTCAGATGTCCTACCAAAGTACTCATTTCCTAAAGGTCACATGCAGAATTACTATAGAAATGACCAGCTGCTTATCACTTAATTGAGCTCCAATCTGTGAGAGGTTGGTGCTGACAGCATCCTGGTCCCTAGCCCAACTCTTTGTTATTCCTCTTCTCTCTTCAGTGACCCCTACTGGAAGACAGAAATATTTTTCATAGCCAACAGACACATCTTGGAAGCAGGCACACCTCCAAGCGGAGCCAAACACATCCCAAGGGGAGAGGTGAGAAAAACGAGAGAAAGAGACACAGCTTAATCTATGCGCTCTCCTTTCTCATCCCTGGGGATCTAGCACTCTCCAGCTTTGAGAGGCTTTAATTCAGAACAGAAGTGCCACTCATATCAAATACACAAACAAAATTCACCGGACACGACAATTTTTCTTTTCATCAAAGTTGAAAAATACACTCTTATCCTGTTTTTAAATAATGTCAGAACAATAAAAATAGTCCATCTCAGTCTCGGTAGGACATATACTAAATCTTGACGTGTCTCTCTGTATACAGAACATATGGGAAAACTGCTGACTTTGTGACAGTGGGAAATTACAATGGGACAGTGGGAAATGGAATTACAATTATATTAATTTGTCAGAAGTCAAATAGTTATTTTGCACAAATAAGAGCTTTCTACTCATCAAATCATGGCAAAACTAAAAGTACCTAAGAAGCAGATTTTTGCAGAAATATTTACATTTACGGAAATTAGCAGACGCCCTTACCCAGAGCGACTTACAACTTTTATGTTCTTATAATTCAAATAATTGTGGATTAAGGGCCTTGGTTAAGGACCCAAGTGTGGCAAAGGTGGGATTTGAACCCAGGACCACAGTACAGTGCCTTAACCGTTATCACAGTCCCATATATAGACAATTGTAAATGATACACAAACTTAAGCACCACTATGTGTGTATGTACCCATCTATGCATATCTATGTGCGTGCGTGCGTGCGTGCGTGCGTCCGTCCGTCCGTCCGTCCGTCCGTCCGTCCCCCCCCCCCTCTCATATATATATATATATAAAATCTATTGATATATATAGACACAGTATTGTGCAATTGACTTAGAGTTGTTTATTTTAATGGCATAATGACCATATATAAAATATTTTGGACACAAACTTGGATGTCACTCCATAATGCTCTCTTCAAATGAATATTCTGTAATTTTCCTCCTCAATTAAACAACCAAGCACAATACTATTGTCTCATATGTTTAATCGTGTTCTCTTGATTTACATTTAGGGATTCATTTAGGGGTCATATTTATCCAGACTTGTACAAAATTTGAAGCATTCTGAGAATTCAGAGATTGCACATTGACATTATAAAGCCTAAGGCAATTAGATCCACATAACTTCGCAGGCAATGTATAACCACAAATCCCTTTCTTTGAGAAGATCACTTAAAGGACAGAGTTGCTTAAACGTTTAATGGATTATTTGTTCTTAAATTTCTAAGGGTTCTGAGAAACAGTACAGAGAAATATGATAATTAGCTGTGCTAATTAATAAAGCCTTTAAATCTTACTTTTTATTAGAAACATATTGTAATTTTTAAAAATCTTTTAAATGTGGTTAAAAACTTCCATAAAAAGAAAATTAGCATTGCAGAATGGAGTGACTGTTTCACACCTAGGTTTACATCCCCCTCTCAGAGTTTAACAGCCAGTCTGGAGGTTAATGTTGGGGTTGTTTCATGTGCCACACACTAACCCTGTTACTCACAAATGTAACAACTTTCCTGCTTCAGACATTCGACCCCCAATTGCTCCCCAGCAGCCCAACCCTTCACTCTGCGTGGCAGTGAAGCACACAGACATTAACGGAGCCTCACGCCGGAATTAGCCCATTAATGTAATGCTAACAAGATGGAATTCTCCTCCCTGGGGCGTAATATTCCAGCAGCATCTCCGCAGTTGTTCTTTTTTGTAAATCACTCAGCTTATCTGAAAGGAGGCAATCGATACACCAGCATTACAGTAAACAGATAAACTAGCGCTGCTTGGGAGTTAGCATCTCAATCAGCTTCCATTATGGAGCAAAGATAAGGAAGAATGATTGGAGCTTCTGCACTTAGGTCACGGCTTGTTCTAACACTGGGCATTACTGCATTATGCCATGAAAGCATAAAACTATGAAATGCTCATGACAAGGTCAGTTCTCAAAAGCTTAAAAGGACAAAGTTGCTTCACTGTGTCCCTCTGTAACCATGGCAGGGAAACAGATGCCTAGTTAGTCTAACAGCACCATGACTGTTCACAGCTTCCTGGGCCTTGGTGCAAATCCTCAGGGAGGTGGGGAGATGTACAGAATTCTATGTTTACAAAGGTGATCACAAATTGAACATCCTGCAGCCTCAACGGTAAAAGGTAAAGAGGGGGAGAAGTGTAGGGAAAAGAAGTGTGCAAGAACTATCCATTAACTGAAATAAGTTCTTATTATTGACTAAGGTGTGTATCGATCATATATTTTAAATTGCGCCAATAATCCATATGGTTTTGAGCCATACTGCGAAGCCACAATTAGCCTAGCAATTGAAAACAGAGATCTATACATTTCAAACGGACCCACTCTCTCCATCACATTTTTAAGTGAAATGCTAGAATTTCAGTTTCCACTGTAAAATGTAGGTAAGGACATTTGAGTCCTTGATATACGGTACTGTACAAAAGTCCTAGGTCAGCCTTTTGTTGATTTAGCAAGGGTATAATGATCACATATAACCTGGTGTCAATGAACTAGATCCAAAAAATTTACATTTGGATTCGTCTTTTCATAATACTATTTTCCCCTGATCTTCACTTCAATCTTTGTGAGCTTTAGCATACCATTGCCCTTTCATCCTCTACCCCTTTCACAAATGTGACTTCTTGGCTTGTACCCTTTCAAAAAACATTTCTGGTCGAGCTTCTTCAAAGTGTAGACAGATATATATCTAATGGTATATCTAACCTAAAAGCAGCCTAAGATTTTTACACTGTACAGTAGAGGTCATTAAGTACACTGTTCCTAACCTACCATTCTTTACCATGAACACTGTTTTTGATGTTAAGATGTCCTGTGACCCCACCAGATAATTTTCCTATTCTGATATCCATATGCCACACATACCGGAAGTAGGAGTGGAAAGAGACACATTCAGAGTGTTGTAAACTTGCCCTGGTTAGTCTTATACTGCTTCCCACTACCTCTGCAGCCACTGTTCTCCCATGACCAGTACAGATAACCATAAGAATGACGACATGTTACAGATAACTGCATATTGACTTTTGCATTGTAATGAATTAAATCAAGTAAAATATGAGGCAATATCCCTGTCAGGTAAATATTCAAAGGAATAGTAAAATAAAATCATTGATATTGCATTACGACATGTAAACCCACATTATCACTGTGATTTAGCATGTGTTTAGTCACTCTTAGTCACTCATTCTCAGGAGAGGCAGACTTTTCAACAAGCCGAGACAGGGAAGTGATTCAGTCAGGATAGGAGGTGAAGATGAGGACGTTCTTTAAGGCTTACAGAAGGGCCACTTCAGTGTGTGATTGCAGAACAGAGCCAATGACAGACGTGCCTCATAGATCTGGGCATCCTTCCGACCCTGCTGAGTACATCTCTCAAAACAAGAGGGAGAGAACAGTGGAAAGGTTTGATAGGCCAGGTCAAGCATGCCCAAGAACTGGTGGGTGGGTGGGCGCGCACACGCATGCACACACATGAACACACAAACAAGTTAATCCTATACAAAGCAGCGGTACACTCCACAGAAGCTTCACTCAAGTTCATAAAAATCCATTCCAATCTTCAACTTCCTCTCAAATGTTTTGAAATTAATAACTGATTAAGAGAGCGCTGGAGAGAGGGTGAGAGATTGAGGGAGAAGGAAAAAAAATCAATAAACACTAGATGGCCCATAAAAGCATTATAAATATAAGTAACATTCCTCCATTAGGGGATATTTGGAAAAAAGCAAATGCTAATGAGGGAGAGAAAGCCCATTCCAGTCCATTAAGAGCTCTCTCCAGTGGAATTAGCCCTCACTGTGAGGTTATCTAGTGGACAACCCTGCAAACTCCACAGCCACTATTCAAAAAGCACTCCCATTTCGCATGACGCACTGGATTAATGTGCCTTTTGTACACCAGAACACATAAGAGAAATGAATTACTTAAATGCAGCTTTATTTCCTAAACAAAGACATGTATGTTGATTATGCATTTGCAAGCATTATGGAAACCAGGAGCTCTGAAGAGTGAGGAACTGTCTGAATAGTTGAGGTGGAATCACTTTGTGTGACTTTATACAAAATGCCTCAGCAGAAACAGATTCTTAAAAACTACTATTGAAATATCCCATATGTAAAGTGAATTTTATTCAAAAAGGAGCTGCAAATCACCGAATAAACTGAACTAATTATCTATAGATATCTAAATATCTATTATTTCTTGTACAGTATTATAGGGCAGCAAAAGCATCAAGTAAACACCAAACTCACCAGGCTCCACTCCTGTGCCAAAAAAGTATTATTACCTTGTAGGCAGACTTGGCTGACATTGCTGAATTACTCCAAGTTTCCTTTCAATCTCCATTTGATGTTATCTAAGCCAAATTAACATGTACATGGACATTGACGGCTATTTATGAACAACTACATAGCACCTTCTATAATATGCTGATAAGGTGTGAGACAGCTACAGTCTAGCCCCTTTAGTGAAAATTATAAATCTTTGTTTACTAGACTCACATTACAGAACCCTTCAAAATATTATCAGAAGTGTCACTCTCCATCAGTTATGCATGCAATAGCGACCAACAAAATGAAGAGCAGTATTTTATATATATACACATATATATATATACACACACATATATATATACACATATGTATATATACATATATACACGTATATATACATATATATATACACGTATATATACACACATA
>JAVSBV010000029.1:2718970-2744204 GCA_033117975.1 Parotocinclus spilosoma | reverse complement strand
TGTGTGTGTGTGTGTGTGTGTGTGTGTGTGTGTGTGTGTGTGTGTGTTTGAAGAGAGAAAGAGAAGGCGAGCGAGAGAAGGGGGTGGGGGGCTAGCTAGAGCACAGTCCGATTTTAAAAGCTACACTATAGCTAAATGATAACAAATATATTTATTTCCAGTTATTTAATTTCCCTTTCTAATACATCAATTTGTCGAGTCTGTGCGTATTGTGTGTGTAATTCGTCACTGCATAGTAAGATCAGAGGATTGATACGATATTATTATAAGGTATTATCATTATTGCCCATACTGTCATGTCATTTGTATTGCTGTTGATCAAGTAAATAAATAGGCTACATGTAATCAGATAACAGAGCAAAGATTGCTCGTGCCACTTATGTGCGACCTGCGGTATGGTAATGATACGGATATAATGCGCCCTCTACTGGTAACGTGGCGCAATATTACGCAACAATAGTAGGGATCCAAGGTGGAATAAAAAACATCGCTGTTTATTTGTTCTGTTTGGGACTTCTCTGTTTGTCTCTAGTGAAAAGTCTTCCAAAAAAGTTTCCAGTCTTGGAAGTATGATCTGCTAGTGAATTTGGAAGCGTACGATTCAATTAGACTGCTGGTATCCTTGAGTTCTTTCTACAAACACAAAACCAAAAAGTTTGGACATTATAGAATATAAAAATAAAAAATATACGTGATTTCTTAAATTTACTTTCATTTCATTGCAGACAGTATGAAATCAAGACATTTCACGTTTTTCTGGTTAATATTTAATTTTATTTAATAGACAAAGCAATATTTTTGCATTCTTGATGTTATCACAGAAGTGTAAATTACCTTTGCCTTGGGCACTGACACAACCCCGTATCATTACAGACCCTGGTTTGGGGATTTTTGCTGATAACAGTCTGAATGGTCTTTGTCATCTTTGATCCATAACACATGCCATCCTTTTGTTTCAAGAAGATCTACAATCTTCTTGAAGTTTTATCTGAAAATGCTTAATATTTCTGACCATAATACATATTTCCACTGTGTGACTGAGAAGTTGACGCTGCTTCTGGACATGATTAACACAAGGCTTCTTTTTGGCACAGTACAGTTTTAAGTTGCATTTGTGAATGCAACTCTATATTGTAGAGCTTCACAAAGGTTTTATAAAGTGATCAATTGCCCATGTGGTTATATCAGATACAGTGGGTATGGAAAGGATTCAGACACTTTTACATTTTTCACTATTTGTTTCATTGCAGCCACTTGCTAAAATAAAAAAAAAACTTCATTTTATTTCTCATTAATGTACACTCAGCATCCCATCTTGACATATCACATGGTCATAAGTATTTAGACACTTTGCTCAATATTTAGTAGAAGCACCTTTTTGAGCCTGTACAGTCATGAGTCTTCTTGGGAATGATGCAACAAGTTTTTCACACCTTGATTCGGGGATTTTCTGCCATTCTTCCTTGCTTGTCCTCTCCAGTTTTCAGATCTCTCCAGAGATGCTCAATTGGGTTTAGGTCAGGGCTCAAGTATGGTCACAGAGTTGTTCTGAAGTCACTCCTTTGTTATTTTAGCTGTGTCATTGTCTTGTTGGAAGGTGAACCTTCGGCCCAGTCTGAGGTCCTGAGCACTGAGTTCCAGGATATGTCTGTACTTGGCCGCATTCATCTTTCCTTCAATTGCAACCAGTTGTCCTGTCCCTGCAGCTGAAAAACACTCTCATAGCATGATGCTGCCACCACCATGTTTCACTATCGGGAATGTATAATGCAGGTGATAAGCAGTGCCTGGTTTTCTCCACACATACCACTTAAAATTAACACCAAAAAGTTCAATCTTCAGACCAGAGAGTCTTATTTCTCTGGGAGTCTTTCATGTGTTTTTTGGCAAACTCTATGTGGGCTTTCTTATGTCTTGCACTGAGGATAGGCTTCCGTTGGGCTACTGGTGGAGAGCTGCAGTGATAGTTGACTTTGTAGAACTTTCTCCCATCTCCCTACTGCATCTCTGGAGCTCAGCCACAGTGATCTTTGGGTTCTTCTGCATCTCTCTCACCAAGGCTCTTCTCCCACGATTGCTCAGTTTGGCTGGACGGACAGGTCTAGGAAGAGTTCTGGTCGTCCCAAACTGCTTCCATTTAAGGACTATGGAGGCCACTGTGCTCTTAGGAACCTTGAGTACTGCAGAATTAAAAGGTTCCACATCATTTATGTAATCAAACTTTCTTTGATACTCAAGGGTGCCAATATTGTTGACCATGACTGTGCATCATATATTGCTTATAAAGAGTCTTAACATTAACATAGCAACAAAGCAATAATAAACCAGAAACACGGGGCCATGAGAATAAACAACACATATAAACTGAAGGTGTAAGGGTAACCTACAGCACTAACAGCAAAGGTGACAATATTTATTGTTTTTGGCAGACATTGTGTCTGGTAATTATTTATTTATTTTTATCTACAAGGATCCAGAAATGCTGAAGGAGAAGTAATACTTTCCAGCTAAAAATCAATGTATCCTCTGTGATGATGATACATACACGGGAAGAAAGATGGACATAACTCAATTTAAATGGCGCACGTGATTAAACGCTATTATTCAACTATTCTGTCATCCAGCACCTCAGAGAGCAAGAGAGAGCGAGGGAAGAGTATAAGATTCAGTGGATCGGTCTGGACATTTGGATGTCATTTCTGGTGATAATAGTGCAATGCCAAAAAGCCTTTGTTCGTGCCATAAAAGTAAAACACAGGAACGATGTAGGTAGGTGAAACGCTTTGAACAAAAAGTTATTACATTTACATTTAAAAAGACTAGAGTACTATCTTGCTTTTAGAATTGTTTTAGGTCAAGAGTGAGTACAAAATTAAAAAGTATAAGCATCAGGTGCATTCTACTAACAAAGCAGTAAAAGTATATGCGTGAGCATGGCTCCCTTAAAGTTGTGAAAAATAAATTGTTTACTTATTTTTTGTTAAATTACCTATATACACCTATGATTGGACTGGAATGCTGTATACACGTCACACTTTTACACGTAATATCCAAGGAGCCCCTGCAAGCCTGATCCTAAAAAGTTTGTGTTAAAAATAAAACAGAACATAAAATGCATGTTCTAAACACATTATTATAATCATTAGTGTCTTGATAAGACACAAGCTTCTTAGTTAGGCCACACTCAAATGACTCATCACCACTATCCTTTTAATATTTTGGAATATCTTTTAAAAGACAGTATTTTTTCAGGGGCCCAAGGGAACAGGACTTGAGTCTTGCAGTCATAACAATTGGCACACATTGGTCAAAGAGGCATCTGGCAAGTAATCTAGCTGAAAGGCTATCTCCATCTCCTGCTTCTCTTCGCCCGGTAATGGGATTGTTTCTGTAAAAACTCATGCGCCATCTTGAGAGTACATCACAGAGGGGTTTAGAAAAGGGAAACGACCAAATCTGCAGTGAACTAGTTGCTGGACGAAACCTTAAACAAAGCAAAGTACATTTGAATCCACATGGGTGGCAAGCCATGTAAACTGGAGTGGAGTCAAAGATAATACTAATTTTGGTTTGTAATCTTTGTACATCTCACAAAGTATAAAGTACTAGGAGGAATTAAATCAGAACAATCTGGCTGATTCAGGACTGGGACAGTGATGGATCTTCCAACATGAAAAAGCAGATTACACAATTGAGTGTTTTATTTAGGCTGCCCATGTTTGAAGTTTGTACACATTTTGGGGACCATCATATGCTCAACTTTTTCTATGAAAAGAGGTATTTATATTCTAAGGTTTAGTCTTTTCTACTTGTTCCTATTCACCATTTGACAATCAATATGATTAATCCTTATTTGAATGAGCACGTAAATGCCACTAATTGAACTAAATTTCTTTTCTGTCTCAGCACCATTTTAACGAGTGGGTGTGTTTGTGCACAGAACTCGCCTTGTCAGTGGAATGATTTAGACGAGGAAGGTGTGATAGGTGTTTCCTTGCACCTGAGAGACAAAAGGAGGGGTGACTGAGAGTGTGAGAAAGATACATGCCTAGGGCAAGAGTCTGACAATACCATGGGGTTTTGTGCAGGTAAAGGGAGTAATGAGAGACTACTCCATACATCTCATCACCATGACCTTCTCATGACCAATAGATCCTCCCAGTGTGACACTCATATGGCCCACCCATCCTCCACCCCATTGTTTCACACAAAGGGCAGCACCGAACACTTTTGCCGCCCCCCCCATGTCAACCAGACAGCTGCATGTCACCCAGGTTCAAGGTGAATATATGGTGTATCAGGTGGCACGTTCATGCTATTGCTCTCTCACTGTCATACAGAACATCACTAGTACACATTTATGACTCAACCTTTATTCATTGTATGGCAAGCGTTAGACATGACAAACTACTCGACACACTTCTTGGCACTTCTTGTATATGGTGTAATATCAGCATTGGACTCAGTTTATGTTCTAATAGCCCAAACAGTCCAAACATCAAACAATTACCACAATTTTAATGTAGGTAACATTATCACACGGGGAATAACATTCACTACATAGCTAACTGCTGATAAAGTATACTGCTCACAAAAGTTAGTTCAAAATGGAATGTCCCCTATTTTTTGTGAGCAGTGTAGCTTATACATGCATCACTGGTAGACAAGTGGGATTTCACTGAAATCTAATTCCGAAAATGAACAGAAAAAACATTTCAGAAAACTGAAATATGCAATACTAAGCTTTTGGTAACTTGTGAATTTCGTTTTGTGTTTTAAATATGATTTTTTTTTAAATATTTGGAGCCATCAGAAGTGGCAAGGCCAATAACAAAAGTTGAGGTGCAGCAGTTAAAGTCTCAAATGCAAAGAATTGTGGCCATCCTTAAAAGTTATTATATTATTATTGTTGTCTATTGCAACATTTAGAAGTCTACACTTGTTGAACTACAAAGTGCTTCTATATGGCAAGTGAAGCTGATAAACTGGACAATAAATGTAGAAACAATCAGGTATATTGCTGCCATACAGCTCAGAGACCTCCAGTTTGATCCTGACCCCAGACTCTGCCTGTGTGAAGTTTGCAAGTGGAGTTTCACCATGTCTGTGTGGGTTTGCGCCAAGTTTTTTAGTGTCCTCCCACATTACAGTCATGCATTAGGTTAATTGGTGTTTCCAAAGTGCCCTTAGTTTATGAGTGTGTGAGCGCATGTGCTATGCGATGGATTGGCACCCTGTCTAGAGTTGTCACTGGCTGGGTTTCAGCTTTTCCACAACCCTGACTAGAATTAAGTGGCTAAGATGAATACATGAATGAATGGTACATCCAGGATGTGAGCATTGATTTGCACATTTATCTGTACTTTCCGACAAATTCAAAGTGTGTCGCTAATTCCCGCTGTCGCCAAAGTCTTGCGTACAAATGTACATATGGGCCAAATTTGCCATAAAATGCAGATTCCCTGGCAAGTATTTCTTTATAATTCCTGTGTAAAATGTTGCATACATACATTCCAGACTCAATTTTGTGCCTACAAACTGTTTATAAATGAGACCCCAGGTGCTCATGTTTGTTCTTAAAGGAAAGAAAAGGCTTTTTTTAATTAAATTGATTGAAAACTGTCATATTAAGATGATCTGTGCACCACAGCTCTCCTTTTACAGCGTGAGTCTCTGGGAAAATAAAGTGAAATTGAGCATCTTCTATTTAAGAGGTCAATTAAGTTTTTTGGTTGGGTGTCAAGGATGAACAATAAATTTAAACACCCGGGAATCAAACACAACGGGTCAGGAACATCGAATATATTACCCTAAAACAAGACAGGCGATGACCAATAAAAGTAAGTAGGGAGAGGCACGGCAGTGCTGAGTATTCCCTAAGCCCATCGATCCATCCCTGTTGATGATCACCTTATTTTCAATTTATTCTGCGAGTCCTTAAAAAGGCAAAATGTGACCAAACACAGACAGAAGAACCACGGAGAAGCCGCTTCTGCAGAAAAACTATACTGTGACCTCGACACAGTTCAGCCAACTGTCTTAATTCTAATTAAAAATCTTTCACAACGGCAAGAGTTATGGCAGGCTCGGCTGAAAAATAGGTGGCTGTTGCACGAATGAAATATAGCACACCAAAATGGGAAGAGGCATAAATATGGCTGGCTAAATGCTCATGGTAAAACTATTCAAACAAAGTCTCCAGGTAGACTGCCTTCACGTGCAGCAAATGAAAAAACTGGAAAAAAAAAAAAAAAACAACTTTGATGCTGGCCGAGGATAACTTTTTTTTTTTTTTTTTTTTACTAAATAGAGCAGAAGACATCACTGATTAATAGGACAATTTACACTGCCAGCTCCCTTAATAATTCTCTCATGGTGCAAATTTTCTCCACTGTTATACATTGCATTCCATAATTTTTCTATGGAATCAAATTATAGTATGAATGAAGTTAGGTTAAGGAAAGAAACTATAATTATTTGAATGCATTAATTAAGAGCCCATGTTCCTTCACACTTTAAAGACGCTTCCTAGCAACTATATCTAATTATATTTGACTAATCTGTGTTTACCTATCAGACAGGCATGTCAAGGAGACATTAAAAATTACCTAGTAAAAAAAAGGTTTACTTGAAGGAGGTGTGGAGGTCAAAAGGTACAGTATATAGCATCAACAGTTGTCAGCTATAGCTGGATCCCAGTGCAAAAAGCAATCTCATATTGCAGTGGCTTCTTGTTTAACGAGAGGTATTCACATGACAGGCTTCCAGAGATGAGGGCTGATCTCACACTTCACTGTCTCAGTGAACTCAATAGCTGAATTTCTCCCAGTCATTTACTGATGCACATACTCACCACTTAAGTGTAGATATAAATTTGTACATTTACAGGATCAATATTACAGCTTCCTGTGATTTATGGAACGGTCTTCCTAAGGCATCATGTTGTATACGTCATGTGACTTAAAGTATGTTTGCTTGTAAAAGGAGCTGTGCAGCAATATAGCACTTATTTTCATCAACTACACTGAATTAAAAGCAGACTGGTGATGGATCGTAAACTAAAAAAAACATGATTTCATTTGTAATTTCACTTGACTGTACTGATTACACTGATGTTTGGGGTCTACTTAGTCATCGCAGCACAAAAAGCCACATGGTTCAATTTAAAGCAATTCAGCTCAAGTGTGACTCCACAACTCTGAGCCAATCACATTCAGTCTTCAAATTCTTACATGGTGAATGAAATTGCAGTGTCAGAGTCTAATTTTTGGCAGTTAGAGGTTAAAGCTCTGGACTACTAATTATAAGGTTGTTAGTTGAATCCATGCCTCTGGCAAGCTGTTGCTGTTGGATCCTTAGGCAAGGGCCTTAACTTTGAACTGCTCAGCTTAACTTGTTAGTCATTCTATATGCAGGAGTCTGTAGTTGACTATTGACAAGGAGAAATTGTAGTTGACTCACTACCCGCCTGTTACCTTAAACAACAAAAAATAATGATCAAGCCAAATGATAAAAACCACGAACTTTATACCGAAATCGGACTCATTTTAACAAACAACCCATATAAGCCTTTAATATCTCTTCATATCTAGCTGACCTGTTTGTTTCATTTATATAGAACACTTTTTTTAATTGAACTAAAATTCTCTCTCTCTCTTTCTCCTGCCCAGTCTCAGCCAGAGGAACACAGTTTCCCCATTTAAGCTGGGTTCCTGTAACATCTTGTGGAATGCCATGAAGAATTAAGTCTGTTCTTCAAAATTTGTCTCTATATATGCAAGATCCAGACATGAGGTGAACAATGCTGGAGAGAGACTAAGGATTTGTGAAACAGCAGGAGACTACATATCACTGAAAACGCATGGATTTAATGTAGTTCTTGAGGCATGGCAAGGTCATTTTGCTTTTTTGGACCTTTTTGGAAATTTCTGGAAACCCCATTTCCTCAGAAATTGCCATTCCATATGTGCAGATCATGTATTAGTAAGTGCTCAGTGAGTATATATAATGATAATCATTGCTGTTTTTTTTTTTTTCTATCTCTGAATAAAAGTGAGTAACAGTGTCTCAAAAAGAGAATACTGACTATATAGTGTCAGAGTAGCATGGTTAGCACACCAACGGCTAGTGCACACTACACAACTTTCAGCAGCTCTAAATCATACTAACACACACTACACAAATCAATTTCTTGTGAACTCTACTTGAGCTAATAAATAGTGCACACTATTCAAACAAATTACATTTTTAACACAGGGACTTTGGTAAGGACTTTGGCAAGTAAATATCAAAAAGTATGACTACAGAAAATGTCATACTACATCGGTATATTAAAAATACCACAAATATACACTTATTTCTCTACAAATACAAGTTAAGCTAAATTATTATCAGAGAGCTAGCCAGGCTGCAATATGGGATAAAACATTTACATTTATGGTGCCTGATATTTTAAATGAGGGTGAAACGAAACTTTCGCTGGGCCATTTAACATTTAATTAAGTCATCAGTGAGAGTATTAATCGAATGGGAGTCTGAATATGGGTGAATATACAGTGGTACATAGCTTGTAAAATTGGGTTCTCTGTGCATTTCATCTATAGAAATTTGTCTCGGCTCTCGCCATTTGCTCGCGAGTCTAACATGAATCATAATTCAATACAGACCAATTCAGATTCACAATAGCCCTTGCTCAGTGTAAATCACCACAGTGTTTATTGCATCTCTCTTTAGTTCTACATGTGCTACATTGTTATCAACATTAAGGGGTGCTCTGCTATTATACAGTATAAACTATATTAAACTCCTTGGTTCATGAAACATTTAACTTATGATAGATTTTTTTTGGAACACATCCCCATATGGGAGCACCTCTACAATATGACTACATTAATGTATATAATGCTTTATACAGTGTGAATTTTTTTTATGGGTCTGGACAGGATGCATCCAATTTACATTATTCCTTTTAAGAAGACTTTGCTCTGTACTTGACAAGCCTTCAGGAATGAACAGTGAGAACCAAGGTGTCACTGTACTATATGATGGTTTGGGTTTTAGGATTTTATTGCCACTTTAGCACATATTTGGATATTTATGTTATACTGTTCAATAAATTCCTCATTAAGCAGAGGTCATTTCATACAGGGCGAAAGAAAATTATATACACCGTATAGACCATATACACCATAATTAGTATTTTAAGAAAAGTAGAAAGTTCAGTGTTTTCTTTAGTGATGTCTCTTGAGGAAGGTCTTTCATGTCCCATTAGTAGGATTGTCTTGTGAGGTTGTAAACAGGGGCATTGATTAGGATGTGTTGTATTATTAGGGGACGGTTGCATTGTCGACACACTGTAGGAAGAGTTTGGGAGTTTTACTTACCACCTCCTCATCTGATAATTCTCTTCCCTGAATACTGCTGCTCTCTCTCACTGCCTGCTGGTGTCTCTTGCCCTTGGTGTGACTGAACAGGTGCACCTCGGAGGTGATCTAAAAACATACGGGTCGAAGGTCACTCTCAAAGAGACAATTCCAATGGCAGACAGGTGTGGGAGAGATACCTACACCATCAACAGACTGGTGTCAAGTTCACAATATGCTACCGTACTGTTTACCTTGCCAAGCTTCTCAGATAACAAAACAATTGTAATCTAAGGCTTAATTCAAAGTCAAAGATAATCCCAAATCATGACTGACATCTGCAAGGTAGCATGCTACAGTCACAGCATTTAGCAGATGCTCTCATACAGATTGACTTATAATTGAAGTAGTTTTACAACATACAATACAAGCAACTGTACACAGAAAGTTTTGCGGAAATGGCTGACTTGCAGTGTCAAGATTTAAACTCTTTTGGTCCATAGTCCAGAACCTGATACCGGTCACCCATGTCTCTTAAACACCAGAACAGTATGATGCACATAACAGCAAAAATATCAAACAAGAACAAACCTACAGCATTGGACACTATTTTTTGTAATTTTACATTTTGGTGTGTACTGTTAACCAGAATAATTTCACAGATCAGAGCAGTACAATTCACTTTATCGAGACTGATTCTAGAAAGTGAAATGCATGCCACTCTATCATAAGGTGCTGGCATTGTTTTCCTCTTAGCATTGGATGCAAGCCCGGCCTGGGTTCAATGTCATTAAGCAGAGTGCTTCCCTCTGACCTAAAGATGATGGCTGGAGTCACCAGCTGGCCAAGGTCATCTGACATTTTAACAAGATTTCATTCTCCCTGGGCAGTCAATCTAATGCATGTTTAAAGCCTCAAGGTGTTGGACTACTACTACAGTGGAAGATGGTCCTGTAGACTGATTTGTTGCCAGTCACAGAAAAAGCAAAATTATGACCAGCCATAAATCTCTGATCCAAGTTCATGTTTAATTAATGCAGTTAAATGTGGCTAAGCTACTGGACTATGTACCAGAAGGTTCAGGGTCCAAACCCCACCTCTGCCAAGTTTCTACTGTTAAATCCTTGAGCAAGATCCTTAATCAACAATTATTTGGACTGTAAGATCATATCAAAGGCAAGTCACTCTGAATAAGGTAGTCTGCTAAATTACAATTTAAATGTTCTCTTATTTTTGCAGACTCCACACAGCAAGGACCCAAACCACTAAACCTGGAATCCAACTTAGAACCTTCTTAGGAGTTCTGCTATGTATCAAGCCAGCACACCACAATTTCATTTTGGGCTATGATTAAAAATAATCAAAAAGTTCACTTTTTGTATTCTACATCAATTATAATTGTCCTTTACAATGTCAGATTCGATGTAATAATACTGCTCACTCTATACTTTAACTAATTTCTGTACATTTTTATGGTGATCAGAAATCAGGTAAGAAACAGAAATCAATTTGATCTCACACATTACCCATGCCTAATTCAAGTGAAAATACATAATTGCTTTCTCCAAAGCATAAGAAGCGAGAGCAAAAGATATAGAAGTGTCACAGCTTGCTTTTTTGTGGCATTCTTTTAATGCCCATTGTACACACAATGTTTGGGGTTGTTTAATTTTAAGTACCCAGGTTTGTTGAACAACACTGTCTCCGCAAAAATTCGAGCCATATTTATTTAGTTTTTAATGACCTCAGTTTTCATTGACTGTTAATGGAATCGGTTCCGATTTGAATCAGTATACAGTACTAAACCACAAAAAAGTCTAAGATGTCTGAAACACTCCGACTTGCTCTGACTGACCTGAAATATGATCAGGAGGCGAGAAATTAGAGTCTGTTCCTCTTGCACAATTACAGATTTTCTGTGCCAACTGTCAACTCCAACTGGCCTAAAATCTGCAGACTAGGTCTCAATAGTACACATTGAGCCTGATTGTTAATCAGGGCTATAATCAGGATAAAAAGTAGTGTAACCTCAGCTTAAGACAACAATGGAAAAAGAAAATCTTGCACATCAGATGCATTTAAGCATAAACAGAAAGTTCATCCATGTGTGAATTTTTCAAATAGGATCAAAGACACAAATAGAATCTCTTTAATTATTTTAATGAATGATGGGAATATGAACCTCTTACCACAACGTTGCAGAGGGAGCAATGCTTCTTACGCTCATAGGGAGTAAGTTTGGGTGCATAATCTGGGTTGGCATGTCTGCCACTGCTCAGCTCAGCTGCCTTCTCTTTCCTCTGCTCGATTTGCTCCATGTGTCTGCGGCTGCTCTCATCATGCTGCAGGCAGCAAAAGAAAGGAGAGGACTCCATGTCAGAACTACGGTCACATCCAAAATAAATGCCACTATTCCTAGGTTAGGGAAGGAAACAGAATTACCTTCATCTGGATCTTCTTTTGAAGCTCCTCCATGGCCTCCTGTTGGGCAGCACTGAGGGCTGCCAAGCGCTCCTCACGATCCCTGAAGAGAAATCACACAAGTTTACATTTATGGCATTTAGCAGACGCCATTATCCAGGACCATCAGAGTCCAGTACCTTAACCACTAGACTACCCCAGTAGCAGTAAAGAGCAACATTAACTGGAGGACCTTAATCAATGTGACTACAAAATTATTAAACATCTTTATGTTAAATGAATTTCCCAATATGACCTTATTCAATTTATACAACAGTCAAGGTAAGACTTCATTATTCATTCACGTTCAGTGACTTTGTTATCCACTCGATCTTGTACAGGGTTGCATGGAGAGTCGGTGCCTAACCAGCAGCACAGGGGGCACCTAGACAGGAACAACCCTAGGCAGGGCACCAATCTATATTGGGGCGCACGCACTTGCACACTCATACACAATAGGGACACTTTAGAGACACCAGTTAACCTAACACACGTCTTTGGACTGGGGAGGAAACTGGAGTACCCGGAGAAAACCCACACAGACGCAGGAAAGAGGTGCAGACTCCACACCGAAAGAAACCAAATCAGTGAGCCACAGTGCCACCCCGAGAAGTTATTACTCCTTTTTTAAACCATTCACGAGCCACTGTCAGAAAATACTTATTCCAAACTTTAGTAAAATGCTTACACAATTGAGCTACTAATGGGAAAAAATATAATTTTACAATTTTATTTGTGACTAATGTACTGCTTATTAGTAGTGAGTATTTCTTAATTTTACAGGTTAGCACCAAATTTTTTTTTTTTTTTAATGCAGTGGTATCGAAGAATTTGAATTTAATTGGTTCCAGAAGACCATTCGAACTCTGCTTTATTTGAAGTCGGAATCAAATTTCCCCATAAGGTCAATAAGATTAATCCGTTATGACTCCAAAATGGTTTGCCTATTTTCATATGGAATTAATGATTAAAGGCAGGCAATAAAGCAACATGAATGTAATACAATAATAATCAATAGATACATAAAATAAATGAAACACTTTACTAAACAGTCAATGTGTGGCACACTCATCCAGTTCTGTTCACCCCATGAATATTTCACTTATTACTCACCCACCGTAATTGAGTTTGTATCTCATTTGCGAACAACTTTAACTTTTCATTGCTTTTCTGATGACCTTGTTTAATGAAAGTTACGCTTCTTTCTTTCTTTTTTTTTTTTTTTTAAATCGCATCATTTTCATTTTGAAATATCCCCAACTTTTTGCAGGCATTTTGCGAATTTAAGCAATTTCTAAATGTATATGCACTTATTTTGTATAAAACTATTCAATTTGGCTACTACAACTTCTTATCTGAAATCCAGATATGTACAGTCCATAAGCATTATAACTACATCAGCAGTTAGTGGCAGCAATAAAAGTAGTTTTGGGTTATGTTGATTATTAACAGCTTACCTTTTTCACATTTACAGTATTTAGCAGAAGCCCTTATCCAGAGTGACTTACAAAAGTGCTTTAAAACATCAGTAACATAATCCATTCTTAAAAATCAGGAATCTTAACAAGAATATACTTCTGAAACTGTAAAAGTTTTTTTAAGAGAAAGAAAGACAAAGATGCAGGGGTTCGGTTTTAGTTGAGGTAAGTGCTGAATAAATGGGTAAAATAAAATGCCGTTTGAAGATAGCCAGAGACTCAGCTGTTCGAACATTGAGGGGAAGTTCATTCCACCACTTGGGAGCCAAAACAAAGAAGAGTCTAGATGAATGCCTTGTCCCCCTCAGAGATGAGTGAGGTGCAGTGCGGGGTGTGATAAGTGCTGCAAGGTAGGAGGATGCAAGTCTATTTTTCACTTTGTAAGCAAGCATCAGAGTTGTAAATCTGATACGAGCCGTTACAGGGAGTCAGTGAAGAGATCGGAGCAGTGGTGTAGTGTTAGGAAGCCCTGCTAAGAGAGAGTTACAGTAGTCTTGAGATGACAAGGGACTAGATCAGAATCTGTGTTGCCTCTGTGGATAGAAATGGACAGATCCTTCTGATGTTGTAAAGCAGGAAACGACACAACCGAGAGACGTTAGCAATGTGGGAAGAAAAGATCAGTTGGTTGTCCATAGTCACTGCCAAGTTGCGTGCCACAACAGAAGGGGCGACCCTAGCCTTGAGAGAACAATGTCCTGGTGGAGACAAGAGTCACTTGGGAAGAGAAATACTTGTCTTGCCAATGTGGTGATCCGCCATCTTTATCTATTCCTAACACAGATGTATTTGAGTTTAAACATTTTGGGCATTATTAAACAAGATCATTATTAAACACCCAAAAGCTCTTTTAAACGTGACATTTCATATATTATATTATCAGCCAGACTCCTTTGGGTTGCTCTGTTTGTCCATGTATTTTTCTGAGAGCGGCTACTGTGCTGGCCAATCCTGATACAGACCTGGCTCTCTCACGTGCCGCATCCTCCCTCGCTCTTTCTTTCTCCTGCCTCTGCTGCTCTATTCGTGCTTCCTGCTCTCTCCTCTTCATCAACAGCTCCTCCACCCGTGCCTGTCGCTCTGCCTCCAAAGCCCTCTTACGCTCCTGGTACACAAACAGAACAGACAGACATTTCCCTTTAATTATAAATGACTAAATAAGGCATTGACTTCACAAATCATAAACAATAAAGAGAACAGTAAAAAGTACCCAACCTGCACAGCTTCATCTCTGGCCTGCTTCTCTTCTTGCCTTCTCTGGCGCTCCTCCTGCAGTTCATTTAGCCGCTGTTCATACTCGTTCAGCTTAGCCAGAACATCATGCCTCTTATTCTGAGCCTCTAGTGTGTTTATGAAAGCAATTTCATTCACCTACAAAAAAATTAAAAAAGAGACCAAACTAACCTTGACGCCAATATTGAAATTATACTGTTTTTCTATTTATGAAAACTATGTTTCCAAAAAATGTTTAATTCGATTTTTTTTTAAAACAATTCTTCGTGATCTGTCTAATAAATGCCATTTCTCTATGATTCTGGTCGTTTTTATTGTCAAAATCTCAGAGTTAGGATGTAGTTCCAAGCAAGGAAACGCAATAATAAACAGGAAGGAATTTATTTGCCCAATTAAGTCAAGATATTGAGAATTTAACAATTAAATCTCTTTTAGGTTCATATATGTGTAAATCTGGCTCCGTGTGTCCAGTGCTTCACCCGTCCTTGACCTCACTGCATGTCACTGCAGAACAACAGGAACAGTTCTTTTGAGGCTGAAGCTGATGTAGCAGCATTACGAGGATTGTAAGACTGTATTAATTGTAAGTCGCTTTGGGTAATGGCATCTGCTAAATGATGTAAATGTACTAGTTTCTTTATTTATTAGAAACAATTTCACCAAGCATGTTACAAATACAAAACATTTATGTTATGTAACTTTCATAACCAGAAAAAGACTACAAATAAACAAATATTCAACAAAATAAGACATTGACGCAAAAGAGTATAGAAATACTGGAATAGAAAAACAAACCATGTTTGGGTGATTTTTATGGATTATGTATGGGTTTGATCTTTTGTATTAAACAAGAAAGAATCAGAAAAGCAAACGAAAAGTCAAAAAGTTGTCCAACAATGCAAATGAGATGCAAAAACAACTCTATTAAATTGGTGAAAATGCATTATATATATATGAATAGAGTATCTAAATGTTTCCTGATTTTGAAAATGAACAACCTGCAAATTCCCAGCCTATCCAATGCCTCTGCAAAATGATTTGCCTCAACGCGAAGCTTGGCTTGGCTGGTATCAGCATCAGAAATGGATAGCTTACAGCTGTCAGATAGAGAGATAAGGTTCTGCACCCTTTAGTATCCTGTGCTGGAAAAATTGGTAAAAAAAAAAAAACTTTTCATAGATAATGCAAGGCCCCACCATGTGCATCCTGTCAACAACATGCTTCAGGAGGCAGGAATCAAACTCATGGACTGGCCTTCACGTTCTCCAGACTGGAATCCCATTGAACATGCTTGAAATGTAGTGGGAAGACACCTGGCAAATTGACCAACGTCTCCCACAACACTTCTTGAGCTGAAAGTTGCCCTGGAGCAAGAGTGGCAGAGGATCCCATAAAAAAAAGTTGGACAATCGGACCCGGTTCATGCCCCATCCTTGTTTGTTTTGGCAGTCTTTGGTGATCATCCACCATACTGATAGACAGGTTTGCCTTTTGCATGAGTTTGCCTCTCATTTGTGTAATCAAACAACATTCTTTGACTTGTCATTTGCTTTTCTGATGATCTTGTTTAATGAAATAATATCACAGCATAGCATTGGGAATTTTTATTTATTTGGCTTCTTTAACATCGCTATCGGCATCAGTGATCATGTAAGCGACACACACAAGGTTAGATTCATACACAAGGTTAGATTCATACACAAGTTCATCTCAACACCAGTCACATATACATATACATGTGCAAAATGTGCAAATCAGTCTAAGCGCTTTGCTCATAGGTACTAAAATGATTGATTATTGATATCATTATTATAATTATAGCCATATGAACACATTTTTGGCTATCATCAGGAAGACATTTTGTCTGTATTGTCATCGTCATTACAACAACAAGTGCTTTACAATTACATAAGATGAAAAATTCAGCGTGTATCCCACATTTTCCTTTATTTTGTCCAACTTGAGTACAGAATGTTTAATGTGAAATTATATTGGTTGCAAGAATAGTAGTATCTTGTAGTGGTCATGCTATTAAAATATGTTTTACTGTTAATGTTGCTCAGCAGAGATTTGCTTGGTCTGTCTTCACCGATAATTATGTGGCTATGCAGCAGTCAGGTATGACCAATTATTAGTTCCTTATTAGTTGTTCAACTTGATGTAGCTTGTTATTTATTATCCCATTAATTTTGCCAAAAGGTCTCCTTTCCGTTTATATTCTAGCCATTCAGTCTGCCCATTCACTCCCTGGGATTCAGGTTTGGCCTGAGTTCCAGCAAAAGTTGATGTCATATTGTGGTTTCTTCATCTCAGGATGGTATTGCTTGGTTTTTAATCGGTCCAGTTCTTGTAGACATGATTTTGAGTCCATACAAATTAGGAATTTGTTTGTGTTGTTCGTTTCTGTATTCCAGAGCTAATAGTAAGGGGTGATGTTTTTCTGAGTAGAGCTCAAGTTTGGTAGTCAGATGCTGTGTTGGTATTTGGTGGTCAACATGGCTGCTACAACATGTCTCCATCTGTGTAGATTACATTAGGATTTGGGTGGAATTCTGTAATCTACTTGAATTGTTGTTGGAAGACATTTGGGTGGATATTGTACTTTTTATTGGAAATGATTTCTGGTTTCTTGTAATCCAAGGTACTCCATTTCCAGTCCCAATAATATGGCAGGAACATATGTATCACATGACAACATTCTCCCTGACCACTATCTAAATTCTCTACTGAAAAAAAAAACTGAATAAAAGTTTATTACCCAACCTTCCTTTAGCCATGAGACCGGTGCCACATGATGACAGTTTACCAAAGACAAAACAGACATGAAGCCTGGATGCCATAATGCATAATCCAGATGGTGGAAACAAATCAGACGTTGAACCCTCATTGCTTTGTTATTGTCATCTGGTAACACATTTAGAATTAAATGACTTGGTCAGGGACTTAAATTTGTCAAAAAAATCTATTTTTAGATCTAAAAAATCTAAAATCAACACATTTATTGTAATGTTTCTCAAACTTCCTAAATAATCCAGTCTAAAATTATTAGTGAATTAATTTTGGCCATGTTTCTCCTAAGCTCACGTTTAGATTCAGGAATCACAACTTTTGTAAAAACTTTTTTGAAAAATTTCAGTAAAATGACAGATAAGTCAAATAACAGAAATGTACAGAAATTATGTGAACATGGGCAGCTGTGTAAAGGATGCATTCTGTTTTTTCCTTATGGTTCTGAAAAACTAACATTCACTGCACATTACAGTGTTGCAACACAAATTCCTCACCTTTGCCTCCTCTTCCTGAGCTTTTTTCACAATGGCCTGAAGTTGCAGCTCACGCTTGAACTCTGCATGAAGAAGCTTCTCCTCCATCATCCTCCTCCTCTGATCCAGCAGCTCCTCTTTCCATTTCCTCACCTCCTTCTCCTACATGGAAAGAAAAAGAGAGCAAAGACAGGGTTGCAAAAACAACTCCCAAACCCTTCTAACCATATGATCTATCCTCACTCATCACATCCTTAGGTTTTTAAAAACTGCTTGCTTAAGAGCATATCGTGTTTTAATATTCACCTTTAGGCCTTTAGCATGTAAAATATACAAGATTGTTTCACAGTTCCTTCATTTTATGTAGACGGGAGGGAAAGAAAACAAACTATTCCTGGTGAAAATGGTGTTGCTGTGATATACGTTTGACATAACAGGCTCAGTAACCTCTTTAGTTAAAATAGCTGAGCTAAGAGTTTATATAGGTGCTAGTCTATGACCCAGTCATCCATTGGTTACTAATAAGGCTTCAGGACAAGCTGTGGTTACCCTCTCCAGAAGCTTCTGCAACTTGTGGCTCTTCTCCTCTCTGAGTTTGTCTCTCAGCTGCTGGGCTTTCAGCTGCTTCTCTTCATGCTTCTTCTTGGACTCTGCTATGGTTCTGCCAATATACAGATCCACAAGTCCAGGTTATAGTTAGGAAAATGAAAATATTTAAAAATGCAACATTTCTTACATTTATTTTACCTGACATATTTTATATTTTGTCTGGTCAAACTTCGATTTGATAACATTTTATTTGTTAATAAATATCCATTCCTGTATTTTAGGCCTAAAGTTCACTCCAAAAAAAGTTAAGAAGCATTTATAACTTTGTGAGGTTTCTATTCCTTCTTACAACATTTAAAAGACGTTATGGCATCTGGAAGATCAAGCAATTTATTGTGTCACAGTATTGATGCAGCTTTCTCCTTTGCTTTCACTTATGATGACCTTGAATGACACATCCTGACCATTCTTTGTTAATCTCAGAAAATCCATCTGCTCTATTTTGTAGCTGTATAAGCAAAACCTTGATTCTTATGAAATACACATATACGGAACACATCAACGAAACAAAAATCCGCGAAGTAGGGACACTATATTTATTTAAGTATTTATACACTATTTTAGCCGTAGAACTTGTAGAACGTTTGGGTGGCATCGTAGGGCTTGAATGAATTCAGTCTATGTAAAATGTAGTCTAATGTAAATAGTCTAATGTAAAAGTTCTGCAAAAACCCGCATAACAGTGAAAATCTGCGATATATTTTTTCGCAATGCACCGAGGCTACGAAAGGTGAACCGCGAAGTGACGAGGGAACACTGTGTATATATATATATAATCCCCAAAGAACCAAGGTTTTGCTTATAGGGCTGCAAACCTGAGCAGCAGTTACTGTGGGCTCTCATGGGTTAAGGTGTATAAATGTATGGGTTATTCTTTATTCAGGAAAGGTCAGAACTGCAGCCAGGCCAGTCTAGTACTCATACCCTTTCGTTAAAGAAATGCATGGCGGTCCCTGTAACAGATGTCACTTTAAAAGTAGCTCTAAAAAAAGCAATGTTGCTTTAAAACAGTATAGTATGTATTTTTCTTCATTAATGCCACCATCAAAGAATTGTAAATGACCTTTGCCAAAGGTATTGACTCAATAACATACCATGAAAGACAAGTGGCATTTGTGAATGCAATTCTGTATTTTAGTGTTTGACAAAGGTTCGCCAATCCCTGTCCCATCTGGTTTATTTAGTTATTGATGAATGGTAGTTCTTCTGAGGGTTAGCAGAGCACAAGTTTAAGGTTTTACTCTTTAAAGAATCATAATTAGTCATTTACATACAGTCACCTGTTAACATCACCTGTTTGAAATCACACCATAGGTTTTTTTACACCTCATTACTAGCCCTACAATGCCCCACCACGTTTTTTTTTGTGGCAGTGTGAGAAGATATATATTATGCATATTAAAAAATGAAATTGAGTTGGCCAAACAAAAAATAAAATGTCTGACATGCTCATACTGTTAGCAAGGAGACAAAAGTTAAAGTAAATGTAAGATAGACTAAGTCTCTTATTTTTGCATTATCCATGCTGCTCCAACTTTTTCTGATTTGGGGTTGTATATTCTGTCCATCACCAACTGTAATGCATACACAGTTACCATGAGCTGTCATTTGAACTTAAGGGAAACCTGTTTACTCTATTCTAATTTACAAGGGAACTTGGTAAACTCAAGACACAATTTTCAGCATAAGTGTCTTATTTATGATGTGATACACATGTGCTGTTTCCTTTATACTTTGCTAAACAAAGGCCCATGAGAACTTAATTGTGTTGTCTGGTTTTACTCAGAGGAGAACGGGATTCCTCTTATTCGTCCTTAGGCATCTTAGGAGAGTTTTCCTTGCCAATATCCCCTTTACATTGTATCTTTTCATTGTCTATTGCGAAAAGACATATAAATAAACAATGTTTAAGCAAAATAAATACTTAAGTAGAGCCCAACGTCACTCAAATAAATTGATACCTGAAGAGTGATACATTATACCGTTTTCCCACAAGTTAATACTGCTCCCTAGGGTCTCAATAAAGTGTCTGTGACATGCTTCGCTCAAAAAAAACCACAAGGATCAAACACCAGAGCACTCTTCACACTCAGTCTGAACAGCGCTGTTCAGACTGGCCTGTTTTGAGTGTCTGTTCCATTAAATGATAATGAGCCACTGCTTATCCCACCCCCTCAGTGATTCATGGCAAGTCATAAACTTTTTGTGTGAATCTCTATAAAACCAGCAGCAATAAACCCTGTGTGGACACCTATACGCATTCTCTCATTTGTCTTACAGACATTTGACTAACAAATTAGTGCAACATTACTGTGCATCCTAAAGCAAATAACACCAAAAACTTCCAAAAGCAAATAGAGTGTTTCATATATTTACTTTGACTTTAATTTCATTGCAGACAGTATGAATCTGTTCATTTATTTTGTTACTAACCATCTATTCCCACATTTCAGGCCTGCAACACGTTCCAAAAAATTTTGAAACTTGCGCAATTTACCTGGTAATAAATTTTTTAAAATTATGATGTGATTTCAAACAAGCGATATCAACATGAGTTCAAAACCTGCAACCAGGAAAGATTATTAGAAAATTAGAAACCATTTCAATACAAGGCTGTGGATGAAGAGGGTATGGGTACTGGACTGGCCTGCATGCAGTTCTGATCAGTCCCCTATAGAGAATGTGTGGAGAATTTTGAGACATGTTTTAAGTGTGATAAAAAAGGAATGGCAATATGTAAGTGGTAAATGATTTACCCTCCCAAATTAAAAAATATATATATGCTGCACACATGAAATGCAGGAATTTATATTATAATCGACCAAGTCTCGGACTCAAGCCTAAATAGAACTAAGCAGATCTTGGACCCATGGCCGGCCAGAATCAATCGGGTCTCAGACAGGTCTCGGGCCTGCACCTTGCCAGAGCCTTCAGGTTCTCGGACCTACGCCCGGACAGAACTCGCTGCATCTCGAACCCATGTCCGATCAGGTCTCAGGCCTGCACTCATCCACAACCAACCTGGACTGGCCCTGCACCTGACCAAAACCCACCGTGCCACGGACCTACACCCGACCGGAACTGACCGGGACCTGCGCCAGGCCAAAACCGACTGCACCGATGCAACACACATCCGCAGTCCCTCCAGGAGCTGCATTTTCTAGTTAATAGATGAAATGCAATTGAACTGATAAAACATGAAATATATCAGATTCATATTGTCCGAAAGTAAATAAAGGTCAAAGTAAATGCAAGAAAGACTGTGTTTGTTTTTTATATGCATTTTCCATACTGGAAACACAACTTTTTTAAAATTTGAAGTAGTACTCCGTGAGCTAATGCTTAATGGCCAAAGAGGCACATGGCACAATTATTTTATAAATATTGACATTTTCATCTGCAGCTGGCTTAGTCTTAATCCCTCTTTAAGAAAAGATTCATTGCCAGTCCTGCATTGTATGACTCAGGACAAAAAAGACTGCAGTCAAGCTATCTGCCCAAAATTAAGAGCGTCAAAGGCGTATATTTATGCATCCCTTAATATTTATGTAGCTATTAATATTTAAGTATCACTGATCAAGCAGGAATATTGCAAACGCATAATAACCAACCCAAGATCAAACCCAGGATCCGGAATCAGAGGGGCACCATCACCACCTATAACGTAACCATTCCCTACATAAAAACTGTGACTTTATAAAACAATAGACTACGGTAGACATGCAATAAAGGTGGTAATGGGCTACAGAAGGCTGTGCCAAGCAAGCACCCTACAGGATAGCATGTCTGTATGATTTTCCATGCTTATCAATGCAGAAGCTGATACATGGAAGTGTTTTTCTTTATTTTGTCCAACTGGAGTTTAGAATGTTCCATTCCAAATGTAAGGTTTAGATTTATTTTTAATATAACATGGCATATAAAGGGGCAGTTCATAAAAGCTGATGTGTTCTTATAACATGACTAAATGCTCCATTCCAAGATGAAAGCAAGGAGAAAAGTTCCAGCAATACCTTTTGCGTGAGGGTGAAGAGAGCTTCTCGTGCATGTGAATACCATGACCAGGGGGCCTGGCTGGCTCCTCTTCCACTATGTCTCCCCATGAAGTACTCTGACGCCAAGATTCCCGAGCTGCATACAGAATGGAAAATGGTTAAACCACACTAATACACACTGGCTACGATTACCTCAGAAAATGCAGTTAGTACCATCATAATCAGCCAACATGTCACTCCAGTCAAGGTTGAGCCCACAACCACCATTTCCGATGCTTGCCTAGATAAATAAGATATGAATGCCATATCAGTGGACAGACCTCACGCTGTCTCTAAGGTAAAAATTAAATAAATGTACTCACTGATAAATCGTTTTCCCTTTCCAGTTCATTGTTCTCAGCCTGGATCTCTCGAGTGAGTTGCTCCTCTTCAGCGATGGCACTGGCTATGGCCTCTTCATTGGCTTTCTCCAGGCGATCCGCCAGCTCCTCTTTCTTAGCCAGCACCTCAGCCATAGACTGGGGCTAAACACATGTCATAAACAGTGTCATTTAGACACCCAAAATACAAGAATGCACCAGTGTAAAATTTGCCAGCCTTAAGCACCTTATAGGATGCCACAAGCAAAAAAAAAAAACATTACTAACTTGAGGTTCAAGTAACTTGTGAACATAATTTCAATCAATTTAGGGATAAAATGGTATTCTGAAATACACACTTGCTAGTACTGTGTTGGACTGGTTTTTGCCTACAGGACTGCCTTAATTCTTCATGGCACAGATTCAACAAGGTGCTGAAAACGTTCCTCAGAGATTTTTGACCATACTGAAATGATAGCATCACACAGTTACTGCAGCTTTGTTGGCTGCACATCCGTGATGTGAATCTACTGTTCCACCACACCCTTAAGGTGCTCTATTGAATTGAGATCTGCTGACTGAGGAGGCCATTTGAGTACAGCGCAATCACTGTCATGTTCAAGAAACTACTTCAAGATGATAGAGTTTTTTTTTCACTGCTGCTCAGTGGATTTTTTTTTTATTTTTCAGACCAATCTCTGTAAATTCTAGAGATATCTTATCTTATTATATATTGAGCCAACAAGCAGATGTATATAAATAATAAGGTAAACAGAGAGTGCAAACAGCAGGGAAAACACTTTTGTAACTACAATTATGACAAAAGTGTATAACAAAAGACATGCAAGTCTCCATTAACACAATAAATCACAAAAGCTGCACACAGGGAGTCAGTCATGCAGGCTACATCCACTATGAAGATGACGACATGAAACTCTACCAGCACTTACTGTTTATTCCAGGCAGTTTTGGTAGAACCCGGTTACCTGCAACAACTGACTGACCCTAGGTTCCTGCCATTGTATTATATATATTCTTGATTGTTGTTTTAAACAAGTACACCTGCCATGTTAATGCAGTTTGTAGACAAACAGCTATTGACAATCTGCTGACATGAGCAATTGGCAGTCCCCTCTAATAAACATATCAATAGAAAGAGAACAACAATGTACAACTACCAACTAGATATGATTTGGTTTGCATAGCAATGTGGTGTGTGCCAATGGTACACGTAAATCTGGCACAGTAGCGATGTTTGGGATTTTAGTAACAGTACCACACCCCATGTTGTTCTGGGAACGTTCAACCATCTAAAGCGTAGTCACCTGTAGCACAGCAGGCCTCTCATTTATTGGCAAATCATTTAAGTATTTTGAAAAAGAACACTGATTCATACCATTGTAGGCCACAGCACTTGACCCCAGTTTCTTAACCTGGTGAGTGAGTAGTTTGCCATATGTCAGTTTCCAAGCAACTGTCCAGCAGGCCTAGTAGATCCAGAAAGCAGGCGAACACTTCACCCCAATGAGAATAATGCAAAAGAGATTTCTCTCAACACTGCGCCTGTTAGTCTCAGGCAGGAGTCTAAACAGAGATGAGCTTATCTAAACCACCCAGTGAGGTGGTGTCTGGACCGCTGTAGCAGCTAAACCAGGTTGGTCTATGATCTAAGCTTAGATAATATTCCCCCAAGGCAATCTTTGTGCCATTCATCTCCATAGTTTCATTCAGACTTTGGTATGCTGTTGAGAAATGGATGACAGTAGCTCAGGCTGAGAGGAGAAAGGCTTAAGCCTTAATTAACCACTGAGAAGTTACATATACCAGAGGTGAAGAGACAGAAAACTGGTGTAAAGAAAGACAGAAATCTACAACTGAAATATGTCAAGTGAGTCAAGTGTAGAAGATAAATTAGACAGTCAAACAAAAGGAGGTCATTTCATTATCATTAAAGATGGAGCCAGACATTTAATGCTGGTCAAATCCTAGACAAAGGTGTTCGTGAATAAAAGAGCCTAGTTTGTGAACATGTTCGCAGTGGATGTACATGCCTCTGTAAATAAATTACCTGGACAAAAAAATATATAAATACATAAACCATCACCTTGTGTGTTTAAGGTGGTTGTAACGTCACTCCTGCATATGGCATTGCATGAGGACAATCGGGCTATAAATGACTACAGGGTGTGTGATGGGATCTATAAATTGACAAGAGAAAATGGGTCGCAAAGCAGATGTTAATGACTGGCAAAAATGAATTGGGTGTGCCAAAGGCCATAGTGTGAAGTAAGTAGCAGAATGTGCCACCAGTGACAAAACTCCCAATTTTCAGGAAATTGTTGCAGCCGAAAGATTAAACTATTAGGTAGGTTTCAGTCACCGGCGACTTTGTCTGGTGAGTACAAAGCAGATTCCAAAAAAGTTGGGACACTAAACAAATTGTGAATAAAAACTGAATGCAATGATGTGGAGATG
>JAVSBV010000029.1:2700278-2718741 GCA_033117975.1 Parotocinclus spilosoma | reverse complement strand
TCTCTCAGTTTAAACTTTTGATCTGTGATTTGTGTTCTATTCTGAATAAAATATTAGATGTTGGCACCTCCACATTAAGTTTTTAATCACAATTTGTTTAGTGTCCCAACTTTTTTGGAATCCGGTTTGTACATGAAAAACACCAACAAATATCCATTCAGGACAAGGAGGCAAGTCTACTTGCTTGTCAATTTAGAACTCTATCTGACCTACTTGAATGCAAGAATAAACCAGCGTAGAGTCCTTGAGACAAAATCAGCAATAGAATGAAGGCTGAAACTTGCTCAATGTGACTTTGTATTTGCAATACTAAATTAAACAACAGCAACTAAGTCCATGACATTGGTACCTGCTAAATGTAACCTGCTGTTGGCCCTTACGTGCCCATACATGTACTGTCTACAGAAATGTGGTAAGTGGTATGATTCCGATATGACTGGAGGTTTTTGGGATTGATATTGTTGAAGCGAGAGCCTTGGTCCCAGGCCGGTCTCTCTCAGCACTCACAGTGGAAAGCTCCGAGGGGTCCAGCATGCTCTCCAGTTTCAACGCTGCCAGGGGACTATGGGACGCTGCTGCTGCTGCCCCTGCTGCTCCTCCTTCAGCAGCAGATGGTGCCGTGACCCCACACGATGCCCCCACCGACTCCTGCTCCCCTACAACCAACCCAGTGTCTGTCTCTTCTGGCTGTGGAGATGGTGAAGGAGGAGCTAAAACTGGAGTTTGGGTTTGCGGGGAGACAGGGGCCAGAGGGGGCTCATGCATATTGGGTGGCATACACTGGCCAGGGTCTTGATCACTGTCTGATGGGTGCTGCATTAACACACACATTTACACAAACAATTACAAACATGCATTTGTCAGCAGTTTTTTTTAAACCAGGGACCTATGTGAAGGGTGCCATTAGACATGTAAATGTCAGTGAATGCACAGGAAACAAAGCATGCAAGAATGACATGCCATACACATCAAGTGTGTAGCAGTACGCACAATCACAAACATGCAAACACTAATTGCATGGCATAACAACAACACGGCTAACACACTTGCGGTACACACGGGAGTGCCATAATACAGACTATATACATATTTCATAAGGCCGCATATGATATTTCTAACCCTGTGGTTTTTCTATGTATGTGCAAAATCAATGGCAGCTCAACCGATACGGCCCTGTCTGGACTGTGTGTCTGTGAACACTGCTCAAAACACAAACAGAGAGGGCAGATAAACCAATCTAGTGTTACAGAGCCCTCCGATTTTGCCCCTATTACTGAATTATTGATGCACGGGGGGCTGCAGGTTGACGTCAGTACCTCGAGGACAGAGGCCTTCTCACACTCTGGCTTTTTCTCTGAGAAGGTTCGCTCACTGTCCCCTTGCTGGGCCTCTGCTCGCCTTTCCTTGCCCTGGAGCTGCTGGTTCTCCTTATCGTTCACATCTTTGGGTCTGACGCGGGCCAAGACAGGACTGACTTTGGCCACCATTGCAGTGGCACGAGGCTTCATGGAGCGCCCACGTTGCACCGTCTCCCAACCGTCTGAATCTTTTTTGCCTGGTGTCAAACACAAGCCACAGACAGATCATAAAGCAGCAACTCTTCCAGCCCTGATAGCTCAAATAATAACAAAAGGACATGCAACATGTTTAATGCAACATTTAAGCAGTATCAAATTCTGTGCATTGTGTACAAAGAACTGTAAACAATGGACAATGCAGGTCTATACTAAAGAAACACAACTATTCATCAAACAGGTGTGCTGTTCTGTGTTACTCCATCATAATATTCAGCTGTTTGACCATTACAACCTGAACTGGATAAATACACAGCTCAGAGGAAAAAATTTGTACATTTAAACAGCAAAAAAAAAAAACATACAAGTACGCCTTGCATTCAGAGCCTGTTTACTGTGTTCTTAGTGAAAATATGATAAAGTACAGTGTTTGGTGACCTGTAACTCACCTGGTTTCTCTGTAGGACTTGAAGCAGTCTGGCTGGGCATAGGCAGGGCCTGAGAGCGTTTTACCCGGTCAGCCCAGCTGAGTCCAGAGTGAGAGAGACGAGCAACAGCAAGTGTTGGAGGAGGACCCCTGTACAGAATACAGTGTTGATTGAGTACAAACACAGTTTTTGAACAGACTACTCTCTCTCCCCCTGTAAATTTTTGCCTACCTGCTAATCTTGTTTCCTATGCTCAGTTGGTGTTCATATAAAATAACTAAATTAATTAAATTACTTTATTTATCTCTAAATTTCTTTCTTTAAACATGCATTTGCATTGTATCTGGATCTATAGATCCACAACAGGTAAATATATAGTTCTATGAATAGTGGACAAATGTTTGCTCACTCATGGTTGAATTAATTTCTTACAAATGGCGCCAGGAAATAAATTATGATATTCTCTTTAGGGAAGTACGTGTTTAACCTTTTAAGGCAAGTCTTCACAAACATAGTGGAGGCCAAAAGTCTGAGGTCTGATGCGCCTATTCATCAAATTGAAATGAAGATCATATAAGATCAAAAGCATGGCAATTTGAGTAAAAACTTGAATCTTTGAAAATAATATACACCAATTTAGCTGGCACAAAGTACACAAAATATGATGATCATGCTAGTATCATTTCACAATGTTTCAAAGTGCATCTTGTGATCTTACTGAATGCTTGGCTTTCACTGTCTTCAAGTGACTTTATAAAATCCTCAGGGGTTTAGGTCAGGTCATTATTGAAGATATATAAATATGTACACACACACACACACACACACACACACACACACACAAAGTATTTGCTCACCTGCCTAGATTTACATATGAGCTTAAGTGACATCCCATTCCTAATCCACAGAGTTCAATATGATGTTGGTCCACCCTTTGCACCTAGAGCAGATTGAACTCTTTTGGGAAGGCTGTCCACAAGGTTTAGGAGTGCGTTTATGGGGATATTTGACCATTCTTCAATTTATGAGGTCATATACTGACGTTGAACGAGAAGGTCTTTTTAAACACCTGTAGCCATGGAAGTCGTCCAGGCAAAGTATTACAGGAAAGTATTCAAAGTTCAATGTTTTGTGCGTTCAGACATACTTTTCTGCATCTCTCGCTTGTAACAACTGGTCATTTGAGTAAGTCTACTTTTCACTCAAATAAGTCTTGCTCACTGGATATTTTTTACACTGGATACTTTTTCTCTGTAAACATTAAAGATGAGGCTGTGAATTAAAATCCCATTCGATCTGAAATACTCAGTGGCCAGTCCGTCTAGTACCATCAACCATGCAATGATGAATGGACGTCTTAAGCGCACCGGAATGACTGAAGATGAATGGTCAATACATTTTGGTCAGCCAAGTCTACTGCACTAAATGTTCTTGAATAATGACACGGTAAAGAGATGTGGCACCTTGCCCTGGAACAGGAACCCGTAGAATCAAAGCATTCTGCATCAGAGGCGCTACAGAATTCAGACAGCTGTTCTCAGATCAGTTTAACAGCACCGTGGCATGATCAATATCCATTTCCTGTGGCATCTGGTTACAGTGTAATGCAGGTATTGAACGTCATGCTTCAGCAGTCTTTAACCACAATCATATCTGCACCTCCCTGCTTCATGGAGAAGCCACAAAATAACCCAGTAAAAAAAAAAAATCACATTAAACAAATGCTTAGGCTTTACTGATCGATCTTACAGCTTTTCCAGACAATCTGTATCTTCTCTCCAGCCTTAGGTCAGGCCTCTCAATGTATCATATCTGCTATTGATTTCTTAATTTAGCTATTCAGTACCATTTTAATTGAATTATCAATCCTCTTCTCTTTACACTACCAGTACAAACCACACAAACAAATGGATCGAGACAAATATCAAGCGTTAATGTAGGCAGTGGAGATTCCCCGCATTAGGCACTGTTTACTAAGCAAAGACACTGCCCTCAATTAGTGGGAAGTAGGATGGCATACTGAGTTGTGGTTAAACTCCAGTTGGCCTTTTGTGGAGAGAAAAACAGTGGTTTTAGGTTCATGAGAGAAAAGTGGCGAGTCCATTGCAAACAGCAGAGCTAAAAAGCCTTACCCAAAGTTGAGGGAGCGCCGAACGCTAGGAGATGGAACGAGTCGGTCTGTCGAAGAACTAGACATGACATGCCGTCCTGGAGACATCTTGCGAACCTCCCATGCCAAAGATGTGGGCCTGGTAGAACCAAACAGCCAATGCAGATATCAATCAGTACTACTACAAGCAAACAGTTTACATTTTCGCTAATTTTCTGAAATTGTATTTCTAACACGAATTATGATCCTCTTGATTTTAGGCGTCAAGCTGCTTAAATCCATGTAGTGCCATTTTTTTTACTCACCAATAAAGTGTATATTACTCCATACGGAGTGCATACAACGGTTGATCAATAAGAGTCAGTCCTAAACTGGGCAACTTAAAAGCTCGGGTTTATACCTTAATCGATGTATTGTGTTGGTGTTGTGGTAATTTCAGCCATTCAGTTAAAAGAGAAACCAATAAACTGACGGATCCCCTTAAATTACAGCTCTTCCTATTGATCTCGTATGCGACACAACTAGGGCACTGATTTAAAATAGTCCCCAAGTGCACTGCAGATCACCTGTTCTGGGCATCAGTTTTCTCCAGCTTCTCCTGCAGCTGGATCCAGTCAATGAGAGCTTTAAAGTCCCTCACATAGTTGTCCAACATCATCAGCACTTCCTGGAATTAAGCAAATATTTAATTTCAATGACGCAAAGGTCAGAAGAGGAAATGATTCATGGGTTGGGAGATGCACATTATCATAGTGGGAAAAGAGATTCAGTCGTTAATATATATTGGTCATCCAATAAACTATGCTGATATTTGGGGTTTGTGAGCATACGCATTACTCACTTCAGACAGAGGCATTGCGAAATTACAGAACCCTTCACAAGAATAGGTTTTTAAGATGGAGATATCTGGTATAATGTCAAATCTTCCCATCCTTCAGTACCATGGGTGTCAGCTCAGTATCCATCTTGGTTAATGCCATGCTATCAATATTTAGATGGATTTTCTAGCATTTGACGTGAATTAACTATCAAATCTTTGCAAAATCTAAATCCATTCTCTTTAATTATGCCATGGTTCAGAAAGTTACAGATTTTTTGTCACATCTGTACATTAACATACTGACTAAGCATTTTGGGGTCAATTCTGAGGTGTGCTTTGGAATTGGACTCAGCCATGGCACATATTAAGCTTCCTGGCTGAGGAAGTCAAATTTTGATTTAATATCTTGGTATCATGGACTCAAAGTATCAAGTACTCCATGTATCTAAGCAAGTTGTCCAAGGCCTTTGAGGGGAATAAAAGCTATCCAGCTTGATCATACAGCTACTACTATAATTAACAATGAGGACGAGGTACTTCTCTGCATGACTATTTTTGTGTCTGCCCCAAACCCATCTTGGATGGTTTGCTGCCAAAAACTATTTTGGTCTCATCTCACCATGAAGGACAGTCCCACTGAAAGTTTCCACAATGTCTGGCAAGCTGCATGTGGTTGAGTTTATTAATGCTGTGTTGTACTTGAGAGCAGAAGCTTGCCTCTGGCAACCCTCCCAAACCATTTCTGCTTATGTCATATGCAATACTGTGCAAAAGTCTTAGGCCACTATTATATGTGTTGTTTTAGTAAATGCATAAAGGCCATATACAGTATAACGTATTGTTGACAGTGGGATCCAAAAATTTCAAACTTGGATTAATCACTTCTTAATACTGTTTTCCACTGATTGTCATTCCAATATTTCTGAGCTGTAGTAAATTTTAGCCTTTTCACCCTCTTCCTCTTCAAAAAGGCAGTTCTGATTAAGCTTCTTCAGATGGTGGAAGGGTCAATGTAGCATCCCAGGCTATCAGATGCTGCTATTTGCTCAAGTGTATAAATACTTACTACTGTAGCCTATAGAAGCTATTTTTCTGATTGTCTTTAGTTTTGAATACTGTATACAAATGTCTTATATTTTGTGGTTGTACTCTAATTCTCCAAAAAAAATAAAAATGGTAATTTAACTATTGCTAACGGTACATTTCTAATATAATGGTGGCCTAATACTTTCGTACAGTATTGTAGGTGGTGTTGGACTGTAGTTAGACAGACATTTGGACCTCAAGACTTAAAATCTGCAGTTTCCCCACTGTAATCTTCAGAGTTCCAAGTCCCTTAATCTTCACTATCACCTTGATATGGAAAAAATAAATTTTAGTGTTTTATTGTAATAATTTCTTGTTTTGCGCAGAGAATTAATACTGTGAAAAACGTCATAATGATTAAAAGTAAAACAGGTAAATATGCATAGCCATTTATATGTTTTACTTGCTCAAATTAACTGTAAAAAATAAAACTTAGGAATATACTTAATTTCCCTTCAATTTCATATATTCCTACGTGTGCCAACAAATGTGGCATTTCAGGGTGTTTCAATTATTGTACTTCGAGTGTAGTTTCTTCTTAACATTTCGAATGAACGCCCAAAAGCAGAGAATAATATTTTTACAGCCTGGTTTGTACCTGTTGATCAGCAGAGCCTATATTTGTGGAAAGTACTGCATGTGTGGGTGTGTGTGCTCTACATACGCTCCTAAGCCAGAAAATTTGTGGCATGTTTCATTTCTTCCAATATACAGTATTTGCTCCCATCAACTTAATACCAAACACCAGTACTGTGCTAACTCATTTGACAAAAATATATATGACTATTTAAATGATGCTTGACTACATTTACTTGAAAATGTACCTTTAGAATCAGAGTACATAAAAGGTAGTGACAAAACTAAATCAAGACAGAAATGTCAGAACTGCTCAGTTGGACAGAGAGAAACTTTTTGCCTGATTCCATGCACTGGTTAGGTTCTGTTAGGTTCTATTTTAAAACTGATTAACAGATTGGTACTCATCTCTACATTTACTGCAATCATTCCCAGAATTTATTACACTATCCACATTTTACTATCCACATTGATTCTTAAAAGACTCGAAGCAATATTAGCCATTTATTCATTATTCTTAAACATAGAAAGCATTTATTGTGTAAAATGAGAGACTACTACATAGGACAGATTTTCTGCCTCACCACCCTGTCTCACGTAAATATGCCGTGGGACAGAACCACAGAGCTGTTTTGCTGATCTGAAAGTCCTTTGACTGAAATCAGTCAGGAGGGACATGGTGCAAAGTCACAGTGGAGCCCCAGTCTTGCTCCTCAGACCAATGGCAGGGCTTCTGTAACCCTAAACCTCACCCCACCTCCACCATCTTCAGCAGACAAACAGGCATGGGCATCAGGGAAGGGTCACAGTGACTGGAGCCGAGTCAGGGAATCACTCCATTCACAAAGAACGAAAGGACATGGGAGGGGGAAAAAAAAAAACATCATTCTTTGCTGCCTCGCTGGTCCCCCACAAGAGATGCGGCTGAAATTACCAATTAGTTTAGCAAGAAGGGGCTGGCAAATCTGATTGAGGCTCTAATCATTTCTAGTTACTAGCGAGGGGAGCAAGGCAGATGACGGCATCTCATTGTCTGCATGACATTCGATCTGTGGGAGGGAGGGTGACTCTAGGGAATCCATGAGCCTAAACAAAGCCACACAGCAAGAGTTTAGCATGGATTCTCTTTCCAGCCCGGATTACTGCAAACCTTCAGCCTAGGCCTAGCGTAAGAAGCATTTACCAAACCTGCTTGACAAGACGTGACAACAAAGCCATCTTAGCTCCAAAACGTACCAATAATCCCACGGGTCATACACAGAAGCCATCCAACATTTACAGGCTTTTAGAACTAGCCTAGTCCTGTCCTATATACAAACGGCAAATAGTGACTAGATAGTCAAATGGATTCTTAATCCTAAACTAAGCCCAACTCTATCTCCATCAGAGAATTAGGAGCTTTTACGTGTTAACGGAGATGCTGTGCAATGCTCAGGGATAGTCGGGTCCCACTGATCTGAAGTAGGAAGAATGTGATGCTGTGAAACAGGCGCATGTCGGATTGATGGCCGGCTCGGTGTAAGGGGTAATCGAGAGGAAAGCTCCAAAGTGCATTTAGTTAGTAGTGGAGTGAAGCCAGTGAAAGATGTGTGAGAGATTAGGGACACTTATTAGCACAGCAGTGACCAGTGGTTATGTTTATAAGGAATAGCTACTATGGCAGGTGCAGTTTCAAAGGCCTCACAACATTTATTATAAGGGTGCAACAATGTTTAGTTTGGTTATTTGTTTTGCTTGATGCTAATCGGCATCAGTGGCCATTTCAGCGAAACACACAAGGTTATATATCTACACACAAGGTTATATCAGAACTAGTAACAACTCGATGCCAATTTAGAATAATCAATGAAGTGAACATGCACGTCTTTGGACTATGGGAGGAATCCGGAGTACCCAGAGTAAAACCCATGCAGACACACGGAGGTCATGCAGACTTCACATAGAAAGAACGCAGGCCACTCCACCATGGGTTCGAACCCATGACCTCCTTGCTGTGAGGTGGCGGTGCTACCTACCGAGACACAAAAATGGGACGGTGTGCAAAATTATCCTTGCATTTACATGCATGTTGAGTAGGATTGCGGCTTTAGCAGCTGCAGCTGCGCTGGACAGAAAGCAGGAACACTGACAAACAGATGGCTTAACATATGTCAATACTATCAGGCTATCAGGACTTAAATACTGATGATGCTCAACAGTTTCTTATATATGCAGGAGCCAATAATTACACCAAATGTCCTAACAGAAGTGTAGTCCTTATGTCCTAAATAACAGGTTTAACAACCTTGTGAACTGGGTTCAGAAAATGAATGAATAAGTGATTTATGCTGATTAACAAACTCATTTAGTTATAAGCATACACAGACTCCCAACAAAAGAGGTGTCTGTTGCAATTTGGGAAGTCCAGCTTAGTTCTTCCACAGTAATGAGACAGGGTTACCTGATGGGGTTGCTACAAATTTTGCAGGAAGACTTGTCCTGCTATGCATCATCAAGTAATGATGGATCATCCCATTTCATGGTAATAATCACAATCAAGTTGCTACATTTCATCAAGGCAGGCCAGTAAAATTCCTGTATTTCCTTACAACATTTTCAAAGGCTGGGTGCATTGGGCTAGACTAAGCTGTTCAGAAGTAAAAAGCAGCTTGGATTTTACAGGTCTTATGTAGCTGGTTGGCAGGGGCAATGGAGAATGAGACAAAGGTTCCATGAATAACTCTGGGATCCTGCCAGACTCTTTTTTTAACTAGATCCTCAGAGTTTCTGCTTACTGAGCTGCAGCTTAAAGTAGTATGGTGGGTTCTTAACCATCAAATATGGTTTTGAGAGTTTCCACTCCATTGCGCAATAGTACTGTGTTGACCTTTAACAGTACTTGGCTACAAACTGCTCGCTGTGAAGAACTTCACTGACTATGGCATGACATGGCAGCTGGTGTCCTCAGCTAGTGATGTAGCATTGGGGTCATGAAGGTGTTTCCCGTTACATGATTTTTATTTTTGTACAATAAGTCTAGTGGGAGCATCCACAGCCCACGACCATAAAGAATGTGTTTCTAAACCAAGTGCTGATTCAGGTAATGTACTGCCACCTTCATCTGTCACTTCGTATTACTTAAAGATGCAATAAAGCTTATATATTTCCCAGCACCATGGACGATTTTCACAGTCCTGGCTGGTTTAAATTATTTAAGGCATTACATATGGATGAACAGACATTATATACACTGGGAGGAAATGGCTTGACAAATGTGCATTCTGCAGAAACTGTACTTTGATATATTTTTTTTATTTCGATTTTTCCCCAGAAAGACATGCAGTATGATACTCTCCTGCACTCTCCCGTGCTAAATCATGTTGAAGGAGTGATGATCACTGAGATATGTACTGAGCAAAATCTGTGGTCATAACAATAATAGTCTTTTTTACTTTCAATACATGCATCAATAAATTCCACGATAAATTCAGCTTACAAGATACTTGGCTAAACTCATCCCCATCCCAAAATGAGAACTACCTGCAATCAATTGTAACTGGCAGTAGAATCAGAGCTGCCATGTTTCATACTTTAGGAACACTTCCCTGATGCTGTGTGTGACAACAGGAACTTTCACAACCAGAGGAACTTTTTCATAACTCTTAGAGCTGCTGGAGAATGTGACCTCTTTCACTGGGTTGTAGTTCTTAGAACAACATGTACAGATAAGGTTTAAGGTAGGAATTTCTCTCAGTACTTCGTGCTGACGAATATTGAGTGCTGTAAGTATGCGTCGATTGGTCCAGATGTACTGACGCAAGTGAATAGTGCTTGGTCGAGATGCAAGTACTTTGTTAAGAAATATACTTGTTCCAGCTATATAAACAACAGATCTTCACATAAAAAGTTTGTATTTTGACAAACGACAATGATTTGGACAGCGTGTGATGTTTTTCTATTGGCCCAATTGTGATTCTGTTTGCTCCAAACATGACAAAGGCGTGATATAAAACAGGCTTTTTTGTATTTGCGCACACGTACAAGTTTTAGCATAGTGGGTAATTAACACCGAAGTGTAAATGTTACTATTCACAAGCCGATATTAGTCACCAAGAGAATCATGAACATCACTAATACAGTTACACAAACCAATAAATCAATTTTATAACAAACACTTTTCCTGATAACTCGCGCCAAAAGTATTGGATATATTCTAATGCACTTACATGCAATAAAATTGCATGACAAACACCGTGAGGTTTGTAATGGCATAAACAGTAGGTAAATACTTCAATAGTAGGCGAGAATAATAAAGGAGAAAAGCTGATTGTTGTTAAAATGTAGGTTTAGGTATTACATACAGTACTGTGCAAAAGTATTCAACTAAAATTAAACTACATATACCATTGTATATATGGTAGAATAACAATAACCATCATATTTTTTCTGCATTTTATTAGAATGCAAGCGGAAAATACAGGAAACATGTATGTATTATTAAAAAAGAAAAAGAAAAACAGCAAAAATAGCTTCAATAGGCTACAGTAGCAAGTAATTAGTGTGACCTCCCCTTACACTCGAACAATAGCAGCATCTGAAAGCTTCATTAAGATGCCTACAATTTAAAGAAGCTTGATACAAATACTTTTGTATAGTACTGTACATTTCTGTGTTCAGAAGGTTTTTTGGTAGAAGGGCAACAATGGTCCTTAAAATTCCATGACCAGATTTAGGCACATGGAAACATGACAAAAATAAATGTCATTTGTAATCCTACATACGACATATACGACGATACGGTGGATGTGGTGTTTGATAGAAAATGCTGGGGAACTTGACCTCATGAGCAGCATACCCTAAGCATTTGTATGGGTTTTTTTTCATGACCAGCCTGATCAGCTTAATCTTACACACAGACAATCTCCTTAAGCTGTGATTGTATAAATCAGGGCTTGGGATTGAAGAAATGTCTGATAAGAAGTAATTAGGCCTAGGGCTGCAGGTTAAAGACGTGGGCGTTATTAGAATATGAGCATAAATCAGATAGCTGGGACAATCACACCCCTGAGTCAGAGAGGAAAGGACTTGGCATAGGATTAACGATCTCTGAAAAAGTGAGGCAAGAGGATAAACTTACTGTAGTAGCACCACATTGCAAACAGAGATTAGAAGTTGGGAAAGAAATACAATATATTAGCTCAACGTCTTGATAGAACAACTTCTGCTAAAGCATTGTCCACTCAAAGTCCATAAATAATAAATTTTGAGCAAAATAAAATGTGTTAATCATGCATCAAATTCACATGCAATGACAAGCATATATTGTAAGGCTGTTGCATGGGACAACACTTGCTTTCACAGCTCTCTCCCCTTACTCCAACATTACTAAATATACATAAACACAACCTCATGACCCAAAGACTAAAGAATCTCAGAAAGAGCAATGTACACACCTAGCCAAGTTCTGTACACTAACTGCTGCCTGATGACTTGCTCAGAACTAGTCAGTGACGCCAATTATTAAACCACAAGAGGTTGTGCAGTGCTCTCCGCTAGTGGTCAAATAAATTGCACTCAGCATAATTCCAGATTACACGCCAATCCATAGCCTGGAAAATAGGAAGGACATGGCACCACAGTCAAGTGTACCAGCCAGACTAAACAGGTCATGCTCTGCTGACATGGCAAAATTTCATTAAAGCCCATAGTATTGCTAATACAAGCTGGACAACCAAAGTAGAAATGTGTGATACCCCGAAGGTAACAGCAGATCCTGTGGTTGCCCCTACTTTTTGTACGGACAAACTAAGAACATGACCGTGGCTCCTAGTTCAGTTTAAATCAGTGTTATCAGATGTCATCTTAGACCCCTCAGTCTGAGGCCCCTGGGTTTGCTCTCCACCCCCCCCAAGCGCACGCACACACACGCACACACACACACACACACGGGGTGAAGTGCAGGGGGGAGAAATTGTTTACACACCGTCATCAATCTGCACTCCCTCCAGGAAGGCCCAAGAGAGTGGCCAGTGATAATTCTCTCACCAGCGCACCTTCAAAGCCCTCTCTGACACAAACCAGAAAACAAAAGGAATGTTGAAAGGAGGAGGGAAACCCTAGAAAAATCCACTCGACACAACTCATCATTTCCCTCTGCTGGTCAAATACTGAAATGGCAACTTCAGCAATTTTGCTAAGGTTAGCTTTCAATTTTGTTTGGGTGCACTGTTCTTACAAACACACAAAAAACTGTCAAACTAATCTAAGATTATCAGCAATGGTCAGTTACTATCAAGACCTTTACTGTGTGAGTTGTTTTTATTGCTGACATCATTTCCTGTGTGACAGTTGTGTTGTAGTAAATCTGATTGACTGCCAAAGCCCAATCCACATTCCTGAAGAGCATGGACAGGGTTATCAGGCATCTTTATTGAGAGGTCAGCCAGACTTTCCTCAGAGTGTCCCAGTGCTGGGCAGGGAAAAAAACTATGAAAATGTAAGATAAATAAAGCAGCACTCCCGGATTGGGGGATTAGCCATGGAAAGGTGATGCACAACTAAAATATATATTTCTTAGAATGCTGCAACTCTTAATGTCAGTAAAATAAAGTCTAGCTGTATAAAGTCCCATCAACTTTTAAGAAACATTAAAGACAAAAAGCATATAGAACATAAATCAGCACAATGTCTGCACTGAACAAAGTTATTCATGACATTTCCTATGATTAAATTTTTCCCCCTTATTTCTCAGTGCTCAATTTAAAGTGTGTATTTAAACTTTATACTATTATAGCTAGTGTTGCGGTCAAACACTAACTATAATAGTACAAGTCCACTTTATGTAACTTGGGGACACAGTTTTTATTTATAAACCTGGTGAATATAAAGCTTTGCTTCTCAGATAGCAATATCAGTTTTAAAAAGCTAAAAGGTACTAAGTGATACAATTTGATACTGTCCAAGTTAACAAAAAAAATCTTCAGATATAATAAGCTTTAAAGAGAGGTAGAAACAAATTACAAACAGAAATATAGCAGTATATTGTGACACAATGCATTGCAATGCAAGCGTGTAACGATCAAGCGCATTCTTTTTACGACATCTGAAGCAACAGCATTTTTTGAACAGCAGGGGGCGCAATCATACATATAGATCATATATTCAATTCTACAATTGACACAGGAGAAATTTGAGACTGCAGATGCTTAGCACAGTATTCTTGTTTACTTACTCTTTCCAAATTATTTTTAATTTATATTATTGTATTGATATTTCTAGTTAATAACATCAATTTACTGGGAATACTAGAGTTTAAAGTACTAAAGTTAAAATCGTATACAAGTAAATGTATACTGCTTTGCATTGTTTACACTTCAGAAATAAGGAAGAAGAAGTAAGAAGTAAGGAACACCTTACTGAATATAAAATTGATAATCGTGAGAAAGCCGAATTGTCAACTCCATAAAGAATCGAATTGTGAGCATTTATTACACAGTAATTATAAATATTACAACATAAGAAAATTTACTGCTCACAAAAATCTGTGACTAATGAATGACCCCCTTATTTTTGTGAGCAGTGTACATACGTTTGCTGTTTAATTATCTATAAAGCAATATACAAAAAGCCTATATGTAAAGACGTCTATAAATTTAAAAGTCTGACTTACAACTACAGTCGTTAAAGCTATCATAAATATAAAAGCTGAATTTAAATAAATAAATAAATAAAATCTTAAGTCTGGTAATGGTTTTAGCAAAAGATTCCAAGTCTGAATCCTGATGACTCACGACGCCCAAAAGATCCTAGGACTGCACACGTAAAATACGCTTTTTGTGAGTTAATAGCGCCCTCTCGTGCCCGTCATAAAGATGAGGGCTTAAGCAAAGAATCACATTTACAGAGCGTTTAAAACAGATCATTTCTGCTCAGGCTTTTCTCCCACGCTGCCTGACTAGTATCTAACAATACTCCCTTCACGAATAGCCTTAGACACTGATGTGATGTTACATAAAAACATTATTACATTAATGTTTAGCCTGATTTGCCCCAATTAATGTCAGTTGAATTTTAATTCTCAATAATACTAGCAAACCTGGTTGGGCAGGATTCTAAAAACTGTACATTTCACCACGTATCCAAGGTGTGTAAGCTATTCACTCCTACCTTACACTCCACGACACTCTGGTCTGATTCGCAGGTTACATAGATCTCGTCGACAGCCCGGCGAAGGTTATCAAAAAGAAATGCCCAGTAGCGTGCCCGTAGATCCACTTTCCGAGGCTGTCTGGCTTTGGTGGGGCTCTTCTCAGCTGCTTTCTCCAGCACAGATCCTGCTGCAGCTTTACAGTCCAGTGTCAAAGGCTAAACCAACATACACACCTCATTTCACTCATCAATTCAAAAAGGAGAATTTCCCAATTTGAAAGAAATTTCAGAAATCCACTTGTCTAAAAACATATGTTTACTTAGCACAGGTATGCATACTTGACATCCACAATACATTCTGTAAAAAATGCACCCGTTATCTGGATGCTGTATGAACATCACATTCTATATCACATGCTTACCAATCTTATACGAGATATTATTGGGTATAGATATAAACCAAATAGACAACGCAATTTTTCTCATACATTGATTTATTTAATATCAACTTATGTGCAATTTCATTTTTTTATCTTTTACTATTTAAGGTGGGTAAAATCTTAATTCACTGAACAGTTGCATGGTGCACACCGATCCATTCTGCACACCCCATTACCCAGTGAACTCGCATTGCCACACAAAAACACATTTATGGAAATGAGAAACTGTCTTATGTGACAGTACAACATATTTTTGTTGCATTTATACCATAAGCAGATACTTCAAAACAGAGCAGAGTAGAGCAGAGAGCTGACAAGCATGCAGAAACGGAGGTCTGCACAAAGCCGCTCTACTACTGCAGCTAATGTGTCTGGCAAGGTTATAAAAGGATAATTTATATGCAACGGGCACTGTCTGAATGGACATTATGAGGCACATAACTGCACTGTATTCAGGTGTACCATGTATGGGATGTCTCTAGATGTTTATGTATGGGACAATTTTCACTAGGTTACGCTAAGCTTCCAAATAATGGATGGAAATATTAACCAATGTAACATTAAATTAAATTATTTTTTTAAAGAGCTGCAGACTTTACCCAACAATACTGAAGGCCTAATCCATAGTGTTATGGAATGTAAAACAGATGGCTTTAAATAAGAGGTTACCTGTTAACACAACCATTACCATGCAACTGCCAGGCTATACTGAACGTATTGCACGATTCTAGTCCTAATGGCTGGTTTTGTGGGGGTTTGGTGCCCTCTACTGGTTCACATGCATGTGACATTGTGCAAGATTCACCTCTACAAGAATTCCAACCTGTTTTTTGTTCCTGTGTTGTCCAGAGTTGATGCGCTGAGCTCTTTGACCATTGCTGTGGACTTTTGACCTTCCTGTAAGCAAAAACAAAAATATTTTGTTCTATTAAAACATGTTGTATATAATGTCATGTGAGCATCATTACTATGAATAACGGGACCTTTTCAACACCACTTACAGTAATGCAGTACTCCCACATTCTAATCTGATTGTATCGTCAACAAAGTAGTTATTTTGGGAACCTGGTATATGTTTCAATAAGCATAATAAACTTAATATGCTTCATAGAGATAAAAAATAAGCTAACAATGACAAACTCACAAACTGAAAAAACTGATCCTGGGGAGAAAACCACAAGTGAAAAATGTTGTTCTCTTTTGGTATTACATTGTTGTGTAAAAATAAATCTGCATAACAAAAAATACATAGTTGGTTTAAAAATGAATCACAAACCAAGTAGAATAAATACTCAGGTGTTTCAAAAGACTCAAAAAGGTACAGTATATAGCTCTAAAAGATTAAAGAGAACAGGATTATCAACAGTTTGGACACAATTTTGGAACCGCACGTTCAGGCTCAATCACACTGTACAGTGCAGCTGTGCAATTTGACAACATGACTGGCATACAAGATATATGTATGCTCATGCTGTCATTAATGAGTTAAGACTAAACACATTTTAACTTATTTTACAATTTTTTATTTAGTTATTGAATAGAAATGCATTCAATCAATTATTTAGCACATTAAAAAGCAATAGTTCTGGTATTTGCTATTGTTTTGTAAAGCTTTTAAAGAAATGACAAGTGTCAAATACAAGCAAGAAACATTGCATGATTAATACGGAAAAAAAAAAAATTGTGCACTTAGTGAACATTTACGATAGTGAACATTTTATTTATTTAACAGCACCACACTATTACCATGGTAACTAAATCTGATTATATAAAAGCCATGATTTGCACAGTTTGACAGAAGACCATAGGTAATCAAAATTCTGCATTGCCGACCCTTATTGTTCTTTACCTATTTATTGTTTAACTTCTTATTTTATATATACACTCTAATCTGTGCAATATATTAGTGATGTGTTGTGTTCTACAAATCAATTTCCCTCTGGCTCAATAAAGTTCTTTTTATCTAAAATTCTGCATGTACTGTATCATAGCAACTCACACTATTACATGCTAGTAATTATGAGTACAAACATGATATTCAAATCATAGCTGCACAAAGTATGAAATCAATCCATTTTTAACATTACAATATGGTATTAAATCTCCCAATATAAAATGTGCAATACTTATTGACCTTTATTTAATGAGGAAATATACAGGGTAAAGTTATACTGTTACCTGCAGTGATGTATTCAGAGTGAATTATTCAGCACATGAGAAATGGTTACATAAAATGAATTCACCATACACTGTAGTTGCACAGCTTTCATATTCACAAGTTATGTCAATAAATGCAACACACTATTTTAAGAAATCAAATTCATGACAAGAACTTAAAAGACTAATAAAATGTAAGTAAAACAAGAAGGGGTCTGTTGAATCTTTGTTCTATTATGAATTTTTCAATCACATTGAGGGAGACTTTCCTTTCCACTGTTACCCTACGCTTATCCAGTAAGACTGTAGACCTAATGGTCTGTGAAGCCACATTTGTAGCTACAACATAAGAAAAGTTGCCCTCTCCTGAATAAATGCTGATATTGTAATACGAAGAATGTAGATCTGCATTTGAGATCTTAAGGAAAACCTCACACACAGAACACGTACTGCGGGTGATTAAAGCACCCTCACAGTGAGTTTCCCTTAAGTTTCTTTAGATTTTAATGCCATAACTGTACATAGTCACAACCTGGCCCCATCGACTCTCAGGCTAGGATGTCCTGCTGCTGCTTATGGCAGGGTCAGCTGTGTAGAGTTTGTTGGTGGTCTGGGTGTCCCACTCCACTTGCCACTTTCTATTCTATAAGAGGTTGATGCAAACTTGGCATCTGTTGGTGGATTTGAGTCATCATATCATAGTAAAGAGAAAAGTGAACTGTAGCAGCTCTTATTCAAAACATTAACCTCTCCACATGTTGCCCTTGGTCAACTTTCATTAAAAATATCTTTAAGCATGCACAAAAGTCAGTAATGACACATGAACACAGCATGTGATTTCAACACCATGTACTTATCTTGGTTGTTGATCTTTTGTTTAGAGTCAGTCAATCTTCCAACAGTAGACCTAGGTAATATTTATTATAGTAACAGTTCAATATGTTTTACAATATCTACTGTGTGTGTGTGTGTGTGTGTGTGTGTGTGTGAGAGAGAGAGAGAGAAAGAGAGACACTGGCTGCGTCCGAAATCGCATACTTTGACAGTACGCACTAGATTAGATTAAGTACGCACTGCTCGACCGTTAAAGCAGTACGCTCTTTAAGTACGCAAGTATGCAGTATACGAAGAACCTCGGACGCACTACGCCCGCCATCTTACCAATGTCATGTGACGCATGACGTCACACCACCAACAAAAAAATC
>JAVSBV010000029.1:2680862-2700178 GCA_033117975.1 Parotocinclus spilosoma | reverse complement strand
GCCCCCACCTGGGATTGAACCCGGGACCTTCTTGTTGTGAGGCAAGCGGTGCTACCCACCGAGCCACCGTGCTGCCCTAGTTTGGTGTAAACAACAGACCCTGGCCCAATAAGGTAGCTCTTCTAGGTTGTGCTATCCCTTTTGCCAATGCCAATGGCCGTTTGTTTTCACAGAAGTATTATTACTGGCAATCATCCCACTTCTCACCAGCTTAGAATGCCTTAATTACATCTATTCCCCAATCCCCAGTCATTAATGCCTACGGCAATCTGCATGTAAATCTGATCACCTGTATCAGTGTTATGCTGCATAGAAGGTTGGGGAAGTTTTCCAACTACTACTACTAGAGTGAAGAAAGGAACTTAAATGAAAAAATGTTTTTCCCACAAAACCTAATGTCCAGATGAACTGATTCAACTTTCTGGGATTTTCTTGAGTATGCATCAAGACATTCCTAGTCTTTGCTTTCATCACTGCTTGTACCCGTGTTCAGCCCTGTGCTGTCCTTTACTTCTGATTTTGTATTCCTTAGCATCTTTGATCTCTGATTATCCTGATATGTCTTCATCTGTTGATAAACCATTTGTGTTTACGTTCAACTCAGTCTCCTTTATCTGAGGCAGACACCAAGTGTGAGTATGTTTAATACGGAAATTTGAATATGCCTAGTTAAAGGTTTTTAATTTTAGAGAGAGCCTGCATACTTAATGCAATGTGAAACGCTACATCAACATGTTCAAAATGTTGGCCGGCTAAGCAAAGGGTCTTAGAAAAGTTAACTCATTAATCAGACCAACAAGAAGTACCAGAGCTAAATTATTTAGTACTGGTACTTAAACATGACCATTAGCAGGACTTTTACAGCCAATGGTAACTACAGAAGAGTGACATAATATAGAATGGGATAATATTCAGATTTAGACGTTACTTGTATGGGAATCAAAACGATTGTCGTTAAACTGCTGTGAAACCTTTTGATTTCACAGAATAGCTTTTCTATGGTGACCTGGGCAGACTTGGTATTTGGCATTAAAACTTAGTTGACTTTAGATGGATAGTTATATTCTTTTCACCATAATGTGAAACTGTGATGGCTTAGTGCTTGAGGTAGTAGACTTACGGACCAGTAGTTTGGACCAGTGTTTAAATCGCGCATCACAATCTACCACAGTTGTCACCGTTAGGTCCTTGAACAAGAATTTAAACATACAATTGGATTTAGGATTATACCACTTATAAGTGTGTCTGCTAAATGACTAAATGTATATAGAATCCTCTAAATTTGACACCACCATATTCATATAGGTTTAGATACACAGACATCCACACCATTTAAAGACAAGCCCAATATTCTACACACAACCACTTATAACCTAAACATGACATGTCAGTTTTATAATACATGAATCATGACTCATCAGCTGGATGATCCTTGATGTCGTGACTAAATCACATGCTCATTCCTGCCTACTGTGTCACTTGTAATCCTTACATTAACGTCATCCTGTTTGACATCAAGCATCTTTATAACAACCAGCCATAAAGCAGAATATCAGTAAAGCATTATCGGTCCAGTATCTTTCCTCCACATAACAGAGAAGATCCACTTTGCACATAAGTTCATATGAAAATCCAATGCTGTGCAATTTTACAGGACTCATTAGACACATGCATTAGAGTACACAGTTTTAGTACAATCCGAATGCCTCTAGGTTTTCTAAAAGACAACTGACCTACTTTAGATCAGAAGATGAACATCTTCCGCTCAGGCTCACTATTCTCCTCTCTTACTTTTCTCATCAAAAGCATGCAAGCTGCAGGATTTTTTTTTATTTAGTTCTCCAAATCACTCAAATTTAACTTGTGTATTACTGGTTTGGGTCGGATTTGTGATTGTATGACTTTGCCATGACTGGAGTTCAGAGCATGTTTAAGTAGCCTAATGAATGCAGAAATTCAGGACATTCAACCGGGATTGATGAGGCTTTTATATCAGTTTGATTGATAGCAGATACTAAAACAGTTTTTAGAAGCCAATCACCTGAATTAACAGTGGTGTTGTAAATTCAACAACACCAGCATCTACAATACTGAAACGTGTATCATGATGATCATTTATTAAAATATCACATCGTGCAGAGCGCGAGAGAGAGTGAGAGAAAGAGAGAGAGTGCGAGAAAGAACAGGAAGCTAACAGGGATAGGGTTTCACATCAATAAGCAGGCCTAAGCAAAGAGGCAGAGCTGGACAGAGAGAGAAAAGGACAGAGGGAAATGAGAACTGGAGGTACATACAGAGTAGAAGTAGAGTCTGTAAGAAGGTTCTTTGTCCTCATTCAGCCCTGACATACTTTTGCTGTACACAAGCAAACTGTTCTTCACTAGCCGGCATTGTAGCCCCTGCACACATGGGGTGACATAGTCATCTGACAGCACGACCAAAATAGCCGCTTGGCCGGTCGTGTTGCCTCTCCTACCAATCAGACCAGTAGAGATCACTGCATGCTTTTGGGCTAATCAGAGCTGAACCTATAAATACTCAGCTTTCCCCTGCTGAGCTCCCATTCTATCCTAGTCTAATGCCGTTGCAGTTACCACTGCATCTTCCTGCCGCGGTCTGCCGTCGTGTGCTGTTCCCGCTTCATCGCTCAGAGGAAAACTACAAGCTCACTCGCTCTTCCTCCCTCTCTGATGCCACAATGTGCAGTCATGTGTACATGACAGACCAGAACGCTCATCCGCTGCAAGAATCCTCAGTCTGTGCATGCCAACATGCCTGCAAGACACAGCCTCCGCATCTGATTGGATCTGAAGCACATGACTCAGGTTAGAGCTAGCCATGTAAACACAGCCATGCTGAGGAAAAGCAAGCTGTAGTACCTCCATTAGAGACATGAGGGCATTACAGGGGCTCCATAAAAACTGAAGTGGAAAAGGTTGAAAAACTGGTTATAAAAGCATATAGAAAAAAGGTGGAGATATTTTTTTTTCAGGTCAAAGCACATTGCAATATTTGCCCCAGTCCTGCATTTGCCAATTCCACTCACCTCAGCCACCCAAAATTAAAAAATAATGTTTTGAACTGACAACTATCAGGTAAGGACACATTTTCACTTGGCTCTGTTTTGATGGCCATCTATTAAAAACACCTTAATTTCTCTAGAGTTATGCTGTTCTTTCCAAGCCAGCCACATATGCTTTGGGGATGGTGCTTCAGAGTTCTGATTGTTTACTGGTCTTACAGTGTAACCTTCTATCTGATAATATTTAGCAGCCAATGAGATTATGTTTGTTCCCCCAAATTCCTCAATGCCAAAGTGTGGTGTCTAGCTTTGAAAATAGACACAAGTGTGTAGTGGACAGTACACCAGACCATTGTAAAGGGGACAATTCCTGCATCCATTCTTCCCTTCCTAGAACAAAGAAAGTGTGCCTAGAAGTGATCTGGTTGGAAAGCACTAACAGGACTTGAACATAAGTCACTGCAATGGTGGATTAGCATCTCAGTGATTTTAACCATTTCAAAACCTTGTCAGATGGGTTGGTTTGAGGAACTGCTGGGTTAGGGTCTCCTGGAATTTCCGGGAAAAAAACACTTTAAAATGTACAATACATTGAACCAGATTAGGTACAATAGCAAGATAAAATGTTGAGATCCACTTAGCTGAGAAATAACCAGAAAGTTGAGGCTACAGTGGGCACAGGATCACAAACATTGGACTGTAAAGACAGGAAAAAAGTGGCTAATAATCTGATCAATCTTAATTAATACTGAGGTACATGTATTAGATATGGGTCAGTATTTATTGTCAAGGTCCTAATCAGTGTAGACAGTCGTCTTTTGCCCAAAGGTAGTACTGCAAAGAGTTTATGTCTGATATGAGAAGGATCAGCAATGAACTTTCCTGCTCACCTCAATGTCCTAAAGTTGTATAAGGTGGAGGTGAAAGTGGTCTCAGTGATAGCATTGTAAGTGTAACATCAACCTTGGCAGATTCAGCTTCTACAGCTGCCACAGGTTATAACACAGCATTCTCTACTGGGTTTTTTGGTCAGGAGATGTAATATGCTTCTCTGAAGACCATCTCCAAGGTGACAACCCCATTGTGGTTAAATGCATGGGATTCCTTATCAGCTTCTAGAACTGAAAAAGCCTATTGGATAAGAGGTAGAGCCAAGAAGTTGTCCTGTTGCCTTCAAATTAACACTCAAGTCTACCATGATGACTGAAAATATACAGAAACAACTATTCTGCGGCAGCTTCAGGTCCTAAGTAACAATGGCGCAAGTCGAAGGATTCCACAATGTAGACTGGGGAGTCACACAAATCCACAACCATCTCCACTGTCTATAGAGCTTCAGATTGCAGATGGATATCATAGCACCACAACATCAAATTGAGTCCATTGTGTACATCCCCAGCCTCTTCCCCATCAGAGTGAGCCCAATGAGGGTCATTTGCAAATGTCAATAGCTTAACTGACTAGAGACACAGCTGTTTGTGTCTGTAAGTAATGTAGAGGTATAAAGACGCAGCCTTGAGGAAAACCTGCGCTGTTGTTTTGTGGGTCAGAGACCAAGCTTCCCATCTTCACAAACTGCTAACAGATGCTTGTGGATGAAGTGCATGGTTCTTATTCTTCAGTGTGAGTCATAGCACTACACAAAGACTGATGGTTTCAAAGATGTAGATGTATTGTTGTGAGGCAACCAACAGCTTGGAGCATGGCTCAGCCAATCAGATTTCAAAACCAGACCTACATATAAAGCTAAATTAAACTTGAACTTAATTATAGTTTTAAGAAGAAACAATCTCAATACATGCAAACATATTTTTCCAGTTTCATAAAATATCTGTTATGCACAATTTCTCATCCCTCTCAGATTAGATCTGAGATCAATTAATGGAAAGGGGCAACCTAACAAACACTGCTGACCAAGCTGCCAGTGCTGGGCCCCTGAGTAAAGTCCATAGTCATCTGCTTAAGAGGCACCATATCATGGCTGACCATGGGCCCTGACCCCAGAGATAACAAGGACAAACTAGGACAAGCAAAAAGAAAACATCAGTCAATTTGTGCACTCTAGAGCAACAGATCGAGCCAAGACCAAACTGACAAAACATTAGCATGAAAACAGCATGGAGTGGGTTCGGACATTAGGGGGAACCTGTGGTCTGCTTATTTTGATGGAAACAACCACCTCAGATTTCCAGTCCACCCTCCTCTGGCCTTATCAATGAAGGGTTCCTAATAAACCATCTTAATGACTTCAATCACATTGATGGAAACCAAACTCCCTTGAGACATCCGGCACCGCCTCTTAAGAGTTTGGCCTGACAGCACTTGGTTAAGGTGTGTTCTTCATTTACATACACTTTCTATCAATCTGAACCCATTCTATCCTCAAGTTATTATTATTTGTTACCAATTGCTTATCTGATGCTATTCCTATTTGAAACAAGCTATATTATATATAATGTACTATATATAAAATGACACCAGTCAGAACAGGATATCTCCCTTAACTCGTTCCTTTTGAGAGCTGTTTTAGTGTTTTTTGTAGTTCTTAGAATAAAGCTTTAATATGCGCAGGCGTGGCTACTTTCTACAACATACAACAAGAGATGGCACAGCTTTTCATGAACCGGTTAGGTTAGAGTCAGTGATCTAACCACAGATCAGATGTTTGGAGTGAACTTCAAACACACGTCTCCTTGGTGAAGGTTTACCTGACACCTGCTGCAAATTGTCTTTAACAAATGACCATTCTTTAATGTCCCACTGCGTGCTCAGCAAACCAACACGTGTGAATGATAAAGAAATAACGCATTTTGAACGGAAATCATCACTTAGCAGTGCCGCTAGTATAGCTGTACCTTGAGAGCAGCGTTGATGGAGGTGCTCCTGCATTTTCCTCCTCCGTGGGAAGAACCGGAGCTGTTACTACCCGACCTGTCTCTGCAGTCTCCAAAGCTTTGAGCAGCTCTACCTCCACCTCGATGTTGATTTCCACCACGCCGCCGTCCATCATACCGGCTCTCCTTAGACATCGAGCCGCTCCTACGAACAATCTAATCTAATTACTTTACCACTAATTACTTGTATAATTCTAGAAGGCAAAAGCTATACAAATCAAACGGGCCTCCCCTTCTTTCTCTGCAGTTTGACTTAATGGCAGAGTAAAAATTCAGTACCGCCACCAGCTGAGCTGGAGAAGAGAGAGAACGTTGTAACCGAGGTTGCCAGATTCAGAGACACCTAAATCCCGACTTAACTACAGCATTAGCGTGCCAATGTTTCATTTTGATAGACACAAATGTAATTGTAGTTATATTAGTATTATTATTATTATATTCACCTATGGTAGGATTAAATAAACTTTTAATTAAAAGTACTTTATTTTATACAATAAACCCTTGTATAGAAATGCAGCTTCGGTAGATCACAGGTTATAGTGCCGTCTGCTAGAATCAGCAGTGCCTGAAGACACGTTGCACTCTCTGCCATGACCTGGCAACCAATCTAGGGATCAGGTCAGTCTGTGATTTCTAACCTAGCAATCAGGATACAAGAGGTCAAACAGGAACTTTCATTTACACATAAATGTTTTAAACAAAACTTGTCAATTATTACAAACTCTAGAATTTCCCATGAACAAAAAGTAAATTAAGCATTTTCTCCAGTTTTTTCATGTTTTGTTTAATTCACCTGGGTGTTTAAAAACTATAGTGGTCATCCATGAAGTCTTGTTTTGCTGGAGTATAACTATGACGTAAGACAGAAGCAATATTCTCAGATTGGACATTCATTAATACAAGGACAATCAGACAGTACACAAATGAAATGCTGTTGACCTCATGAATCAAGCACTAGCTATAATAGCTATGAAAAGTCATTCAAAATGGCCATACTCACACTTATCCAAAGGCAATACTTATAAAGTTGTTGGTGTAATAAGGCCGCAGTTAATACAGTGCCTCCATGCCACTATTTGAACAGCGTACCAGAAGACAGTAGTCTGTTTCTTTTCTTTCAATCTAGATTGCACCAGACACAACTGAATGTTTCAGTGGAACCTGGCCAGCATGGTGGTGACTGTCTCTGGAACATTTGGTGGGCTATATGACAGCATTGGCTCCATAAAGATTCACCTAGAGATTCTTGCTTCGTTTGGCAAGATGGTTCATGGTTAAATCATCCAGCAGGTTAGCGAAACTTAGAACACCTCTAAGCCCAGGCAAAGAAAAAGGAGAAAACAGAATTATGTTTTTGATTATACCATCCCAGTTCCCTATCTAAAAAATGGTCAGTTCCTAAACACCCAGGCAAACTTTAAAAAAAAAAATTCTAAAATTTAGAGCTTACTTTATTGACATTGTCAAAACAAGTTGGTGAATTGGTGATTGGATGCAGCTTCTAAAAATGGCATTGCCTCCAGTTCTGGCTTCAGAAAGCATGTGCAGTTGCAATGTGAAATTCTGATAAATTTGTTGTCAGAAGGCCTTTTATACCCATCATCACAAAAAATGACATTCTCCAACAGGCCATAGTTAAACCATGTTATGTGTATCGACATACTAGATTTGATACATATTAAACTGGTACTTTAGTGGGGCAGCAAGTTCTCCAGCCTAACACCACACAGACCACATTCTAATGGTGTCCTCGAGCTAGGTCGCCCATATCTGAGAGAGCAGAGGCAGGATCATTAGCAACATTTGCCATGCCCTGGGATGGAGCGGTGTCCTGTCCAGGGTGTTCTGTAGCCTGTACCCAGTAAGGCTCATCTCTGTGATAAATACAGAAACATCATCATACTGGTTTGGGCAAGGATTCCACAATATTGTAAACATTCCCTTGAGTTTCATATCTATGCTAACACGAGTGTATAATGCAATTCCTGCAGATGTGTAATAACTGTTCAACCAAGACCTCACTGTTCTCTTGGACTCTTTTGGTTGAAAAAGCCACGAGGAAAACTAAACTCATTACCATGGCCATGAAACCAGTTTGAAACCTTTGCTTGCCCTTGCTTCATGGTGCATTATAATCCTGGAGGTAGCCATTAGATGATGGGTAAAGTGAGGCAGTAAAGGGAGACATTGTCAGCAACAAAAAAGTTAGAAAGATTGATTAGTATTACCAGGCGTAAAGTCTGTCAAGAATACATTCCCCACCACATCATACCCCCTACGTAAACCTGGACTGTTGGCAAGTCAGGTTGGAACCTTGGATTCGTGCTGTTTATGGCAAATTCTAAACATGCATCAGTGTTCCTCACTAATCAAGACATCCAAATCAGGCTACATTTTTACAGCCTTCTACATTCCAGTTTTGGTGAGTCTGTGCCCACTGCAGCCTCAGCCTGCTGGTCTAGGCTAAAAACAATTGGAATCTCTGCTCTACCTTAAGTTTCTTGGGTCTATGCTCATTACAACAAAAAGTACAGATTTATAGGAGTTACTGTTGGCTTTGTCAGCTTAAATATGGCAATTCTATGCTGACCTCTCAAAAGTTTTGTCTGAACTGCTGCTCAGTGGAAGTTGTTTTACTATTTAACCCTAATATAAGTAAACTCTACAGACTCTGAAAATCCCATAGACCAGATGTTATTTAAAAAATGACACATTTTGGGTTGAAAAGTATTTACGTTCCACATTAACTAGGCCTCACTGGTTATCACTTTCCATTGACACAGGTATAGTCTGCAAGTTCTTCTTGTGTCTGGGTGACCTCAACGTAATCAGTTTCCCATGCTCCAAAGACATGCGTTAGGCCAACTGGAATCTCTAAAGGGCCTCAGTGCAAGTGAGTGACTTGGAATGGTTTCCATCTTGTTCCTCCAGACACACCTCAGCCCCCTAGGAACCCAATTTTGATTATGCTGTAAAAGCATAGGGGCAGTTTTGGCCGTGTAGTGAATTAAATGTTTTAAAAACAATCTGTAAAAAAGACATACGATGACCAGGTCTGAAACAAGTTGCACAAGCTACATTCATTTTCAGAGGAAAAATGAAGAACAAAAAATAACAGTCAAGGCCTGGTGTGGCGCTGCCACAGAAGAAAGAAACAACAAACCAGCTATTTAAACCGTATTGGTACATAAAAATAATGTATTAATGTCCATAGAAAAAAAAAACATTGGGGTAACACTGAATGAAATGCAGGGTCTACCTTTCAGAGAGAGGTAGGATTATACATGATTCCTAAAACAGTTGACTGAGTTCAAAAGCGAGATTGAATTAGCTAAGGGAAACACTGAGTATGACGCATTTGCAGAAATCAGGCTAGTCCATATGCTGGTGCTACAATTACCAGACATTTCAGAAAGAGACCAAGCATTATTTTCACAGAAAAGCAATCAAAAGCACAGAGTATTTTACATTTACCTATACTTGGCATATAAAATAAACAATCGAATAAAAACATTAAAATCCCCCAAAGAACGTATGAAGTGAATAGTCTAAAGCAGTCATAAACCAAATGTCTTGATTCATCTGTCAGAACATCAGTCAAGAATACATAATAGGTAGGAAAGACAGTTGTGATTTACATTATTTTAAGACCCTCCCACCCCACATTGCCCATTATGCTACACATCTTACAAGTGACTGGATATGTTCACTTTTTTTCTTTTCTTTCTTTCTTTTTTTTTTAAACCAGTCTAAAAGTAATTAGAAAAACAAAATCATAAAAGAAGCCATTTAAAAATAAAACTTCAAACCTATAGTAAAAACCAATAAAAAGTCAGCATATCTATCAAACAAGCCTTCCAACTAAAAGGAATGCGTGTTGAACTCAAGAGCAAAAGGAACGTTTTACAAACCTGACAGGAAAATACATATGTACAAATGTTATATATACATATACACACAACTGAATATGTATATATTCTATTGGTGAATCCATAATGAACTGGCCATTCCTGTTGAAATGCTGATGGCAAGTATGAGTCGAGTGTCCTGTTGAGCACCAAAAAAGGAGTGACATCAGTCCTCTTCTCCACAGCACTTTAGCTCAAGTCCAATTTGGGCAACAAAAAAAAGAAGGTAAAAGTAACTCATTAAGAGTTTCCTCGATTGCTAGGCCTCAATAGCTGTAGAGCAGCCAGGCAGTCAAAGCTGAGGAATTTTTGTTCTTTCCTTCAATTACAGATCAATTTCAATGTTTATATAAAATGTATGCATACTTAAAAGTTTGTTGGGTTTTTTTTATCCTGGGTTGATTAACCACCCCACTCCCAACATAAAAACAAAGTTGGTAAAGGTCAATCGGTCAAAATCCTCATTAGAGTTCATGGTTGTGTGTATTTCTGTCCCCCTTTTAAAAAAATCTAATTTATTAAAAGAGTCAGTTTGGTCTGCAAACCTCAGGTGCCTCAATCTGGAGGTAAAAGGTCATGCAAGCGAAACTTCTCCCTTATGTGGGGCCGAACATCCTCATTCTGCACAAGAGGACAAGTCAGTTAGTCATACATGTATCCACTGAGCAAATCCATTAAGCACTCTTTTGTATACCAAATTACAAAACATTACATACCAGTTCCACCAATGTCTCCAAGAAAGGGACAAGCTTCAGGAGCTCACTGTCATTCTTATCCACAAACCAACTTTCAATTGGGATCCCGTTAGACAGCTGCAAAAAAAAACAAACAAAAGCTGTAAAGAACTGATGCACAGTGACAAATAAAGTTAACAAATAAACAAGCAAGTAAGCCAACCTGGTACGCAAACGCTTGCGGTGAGTTATCAATTATGATGGTCTTGGACAGATCTCTCCCAAGTATGTTCAGGTCTTTTATGTAGTTTCCTTGCACGCATACACAATGCTCACGAAACAGCCTGTGCCTAAGTACATAAAAAGAACACTTATTTTATTACAGTAAATTACAAACATGAACTTCCTATCTAGAAACAAAATGACAAAGAAAAATACTAAACACCACCACTACTGTGATGAATATATACCCACCGAACCAACTGTTTCTTAGGATCCAGAATATTCAGTAATTTGTCAGCATACACCTTCTTGGAAGCAGTAAAAAGGATAATCTGTGAAAGGCATGTTTCATGTTAGTTTTATAGCTAGAAAATACATAAGGAAAGGTTACTGATTGCAATCAGAAGGTTTTCTTTTTACTTAAGTATCTGTGGGCACATCTCAAAACATTTATAGTAATTACTTTTCTCCTGTTAACTCATCACCAATTTTACAAAAACAACCCTCTAGTAATACAGTACATTTGTTTAATTGTGCCCTTTAGTTTTTTTTTTAATTGAGAAGAAAAAAAAAAAAAAAAAAAAAAAAAAAAAAAAAAAAAAAAAAAAAAAAAAAAAAAAAAACCAATCACCAGACCATTTGAACAGACAAAGGGTTGTCTAGACACAACTGACAGCAATTCCGTACAACGTTGTGGCAGTGCAAAACTGTACGGAGGCAATAAAAGTCACAATTTTCACATTTATGTTCAATTGCAGTTTTACAAGAGGCGCCACTGATCTGGTGAAAAGGGCAATTTTCAGCCGAAAGAGAAAATACCAAAATATTGCAAGGAGAGTCACTGAATAGCTGCTGGATTGATGATGCACATTCCGATGTGTGTGACTTACTCGACCACTACAGCCATTGTTGATTGTCATAAAAGACAAAGTGTCCCTCCTCTATAGCAAAAGTCTCAGAAAAATCTGAGTCAGGAGTGAGATGAAGGCATTGGTGAGCAAGAGAGAGAAAACTGCTCAACACTACTCACCAAATGAAACTCAGAAAAACAAGAAAATATTTTTTAAAAAGCAACGTTCAAAAAGAGAAAATTAAAAATAAATTACCTTTGTTTAAAGCTCATTGTATGAAAAATATCTGTTTGACAAATAACTCTTACCTCATAAATCTGGGACATTCGTTCCAAAAACTCTCTGAAGAACGGCCGCAACCGGACATATACCTATAAATGGAAACATTTTGTTAAATAACTACAAGATTTTACACCTTGTAAAGTGCATATTTTGTAATGTACATACTCAATACATATAATGTACTGTGAGTTTAAATGTGAGATACTTGCTAAAAGGGTTTGGGTTGTTTGTATTAAAACGAATGAACACATTACAGTGGGTTGCAGAATTCCAATGAGCTGTAACACTTTTGAAGCCACATGAGGAAAATATCTTATATGTGAATAACAACAGCCTCACCTGGTAAATGACATCTTGGAAAAGCACAGGAAAAGTTAGGGCTGCATCCTCTAGCTCATTTAGGCTGCAGTGGACTAACGTTTCATCCTACAACAAAAACCAAGAGATTATCACCGGGAAAAATACACTGCTCACAAAAATTAAGTGATATTTATTTATGGGTTATTTCATTTTAAAGTATCCCCGAATTTCTGTGAACGGTGTATATCATTCTGTAATTTCCTGAAAACACATGATGTCACATATGATGCCAGTGACGCTCTACAAGATGTGCTACTGGTATCCTGAAATATTTTTTTTTATACCAAATGCATTCAATCACACATGAATCTTCAAAGTGACCCCACAAAATTTTGCTCTAGACTTACTAGATCCAGGACGAGAGAGAACTCTGGAGTACTCCTGGTTTTAAGTGGAAGTGCTGGCTTACGGGTAAGTTGCTCCTCAGTTAAGGGTGGTACATGTTTAATGAAGAAATAGCTGTGAAGATCAATTTAAAACTTTTAATTAAAACAAGCAGCAATATCACCATAGATACACTTTCCTTTTCCTTTAAATGCACTTACGGGTCAAAGACTTCCCAGTCTTCTTCATAAGTCCCTTCTGCAGGGGGGGAGCTTGGTGCATCAGGGTAATTGCTGTTAGCTCCAACAGCTATTTGGAAGCATTAAAAACAATTCTATTATTTTGTATTAGGGAATTTAATGCATTTGCATGCTGATACACTGAACAGGCGGTGACAGGACCCTCTTGTATTGGAAGCAAGAATTTCACTAGCTTTAGAAAAGCACTGACCTGTCAGAGGAGGCATGTCAGTCTCTGTGACAATCTCACCCTCTTCCTCAACAATGTCTGTGGGTATTAGAGGTCTTGGATTTAGTGCTGGGTCAAATGTGATGTCTCTGCTACTGTCAGTGGTAGTGCTAGTAGGAGTCTCCTCCAGCTGTTCCATGTCTAGCTGCTTCACAATTTCCTCTGCTTCAACAGCCTGCCCAGGAGAGTCTGAGCCTGGCGTTGCTAAAGAGATGAAAATTTTTATCATGGGTGGTTGGAAAAATGCACGAATCCACCATAAACCCCATCATCACATCTAATTTACTTTCCATTTACATATGCACAGTAACATTTAATAAGTGCAAATTAGTAGGGTCTCACATTACAAGCAGCACTCTTTGCAATAAAGCCCCCCAACTAAACCCACAACTACATGCATTGCTGTGCACTGCTTTGCCAGTATCCCATTTCCATATAGTGATTAGAATACCTCAGTATAGGGATGCACTCCACTAATGCAACAGACAAACTACAGGTTTATCTCGCACTCATCTTGACGGTTTGGTAATGTGAGTCTATTAACAAAAAGGCAGATTTCTGACTTCACTGCAGGGGCTGTCCCGTAGCAGTTTAACACCTCAACATACTAAAGAAGGTGCTACAAATTGGTATTCCATTAACAAACATCACAGTCAATGCACATTTAGTCAGAAATGTCAAATGGTGACTTGCAAGGAAATTTGGAATAATTCAGTCATCCAATTCTACCTACAAAGTAATAGACAATTTTCTCGCAAAAGGACGTTCAGAGCAACGTTCAGCTGGCCTGGCATACTGTATACATAAGAAATTAGTGATCCTAATTTATTGAACCGCTGTACTTGCACAATTTGTGGACTATTTACAAATTAGGCTGTAAAAATAAGAAACATGCTAATTTTGTCCTTAGTAGTTGTATTCATGGGATGATGATCTGTATTTTTAAAAATATATCAAATATTTGATACAATCATTTAAAAGGCAAGCCTAAGTTCACACATTTTACATAGCATTAACAGTATTGCTAGTTCCAGGGGCTGAAGGGATAGTACAAGGGGTACCTACTGTATTCAATAATACCTGACTTAGGGCATCGATCAAGGATATGCAATCCCTGTGAAACAGGGGCAGTTATTCTGTGGGTCAACTATTCAGTGCCACTGCAACACTGAGAATGATACACCACCCAAATATTACCTGACTTGTTGTGGCCCTGTAGGGATCCTGACCTTTAGAGAACAGAGTAAAGGGAACAAAAGTGTGGCGTCGAGAAACAGATGGGCTACAGTGTCTCTGGTTTAACTAATTTGCTCAAAAAGCATGTGCACTAATGACCAGCCTAAACCATTTCCTGTGAGCAGACATTTAACATTACCAAACATTACCAAAGAATTTGTTGTGACTGAAAACTTAAGGATGCAAATATCGCATTGTACTGCTCACAGATGGTTTAAGCTCTCTAGTAAGATATTTGATTATATGTTGCCAGACCAATGAAACAGGTCAGTAACAATTATACAGTATCTATAGAATAACTAACACAAACATAGCCACCAATTCATTTTGAACTACTGTTCAAAGAAAACATCAAGGGGCAGCTTACAGTGCTCACAAAAATCACAGCCTTAAACAAGTGAAGGCAGGGATGCCATCCTTCCTACTAAAACAGCAAAACCAATTTTGCTTTCTTGGACTCCTGGATGGCTGTCTAATGTAGATCTGATTGGTTTTGGTACTCAAAGACAATTGGAAGCCAGTCTGGTTCCAAGCACAAGAGACTGAAAGAAATCAGCTGAAATTTTAGGAGTAGATTACTGATTCGTGCAGGTTTCTAAGTCCATAAAAATCAAGAAAATGTGAAAGGTCAAGGTAAAAGGGGTGCCAAGAACCAATCGAAACTTTGTCTTTACCATTTTTGTTGGCTGGGGAGAAAAAGTTGAAAACAGGAGAGAAGATGGTTCCTAGCAGGGTGGTACGAGGCGGACTGCTGGGTACTTCAGTCTGCACCTCCAACTTCCCATTGGGCTTCACCAATTTGCTCTGACATGCAATTGTGTCTGAAAAGAAAGTTTCTTGTTTTAGAGGACCTAGAGCACCAAAGCAGTAACTAATTTAAACACATCTTGTGATGCATACAGTGTACTTACAACTGGTAAAACAAACAATATCACACTGAGGAAATGTGGTTTTGAATGCAATCATACCATTTACTACTCATCTGCAAAAAGAATGTTTTATATAATAACAACACACAAGTACTCTAACTCACCTCCATTGGCAGGCCCTTTCCGGCGTGTTCTAGGGTTAACTCTGTTGGAAAGGTTCCCGGTGGGTGGAGTGGAAGTGATCAAGTTACTGTCAGAGACACAGTCGACACGACTCCTCTTAGCTGGGGTACACTGCTCGACCTTGTAATTATGTTGGAGAGATTTAAAAAAAATTAATGGCTTTACTAGGTCACTATTTACCAAGAATGATTACAAAGGTAAAATAAAATTTTAATCACTTTAATAATAACAACAACATCACTGGCAATATTTGTATAGCCCTTTGGCCTTAAGGTAGCAATGAAACAGTTCTAACAGCTGCAGACCTTGACAGCATTGCCTCTAATGAATCTCTTAATGGTGGAGAAGATGCCAGAGTCACTTTTCTGCATCTTGCCACCGCCTGATGACCTCATCGGTTCTACTTCAGAGTGCTTTCTCTTGGTCTTGGTGGTACGGGCAGATGAGGTGGCGCTCAGCTGCTGAGATGCTTTGCGCACTCTCAGCCTCATTGTCCCAAAAGTCACATGTAAGACTGGAAAAGAGAGGGGAAATACAAATTATTTTAAATCAGAAATCTCACAAAATTATATACATCTCAAAAATTAGGGGATATTTCAAAGTGCAATATCTAATGCAATATCTCATAATGGAATATGAATATATTTGTGGGGCAAAGTTTAGTTAATAAATAAATACATTATTAACTGGAAAATAAACATCTTCACCACAGGCAACCGCACAAGAAATATGTTTAAACACTGGCTTGTGTAGACTGTGGTTTCCCTGTAACTAAATTACAGAAAGTGTATATACCCACAATTATTCCATTAGTCTACTGCCAAAACAAGGCTTATTGCAGTTATCTGATTATTCAATGCAAACACATTATTTACTATAAGAATGTATCAAACAGATATCATGCCATGTCTTAAACACATTTTTACAAACCTACTTCCTAGACAAGGCTGCACTTTCACTATATTCTCAAAACATGCACTTGCATTAAAACTTACATTAAAAACTAGCTCATTAAATAAACCAACATTATAACAATTTACCTGCAGCTAGCATTACTGTAGTAAATGTTGTACAGTTTATACATACATAATACACTCAGTAGTAATTTTCGGTTGCTTTTCCTGCTGAGGGTGGTGGTGCATATGCCTAAATAACGATGGATAGCCGCCATCACTTTTCAACACACGTTCAAGTACTTTCAATTACTGAAATCAACTTGCTCACTCATGATAGGAAGTCAAAAATCAAACAAAAGTCTCTGCTAAACTAAACTGCACAACAATTTAAGAGCCAGGTTAGCAGACTTGCGGCACAGTTTAAGAAAACAAGACTGGAAGAAAACAGCAATCAGCCAGAACATTAAGCCTACTGACAGGTGGCGAGAATAACATCAAGTGTGGTGCTCTTAACCACCTTCTACTGAAAAATACTGGGTCCTGACATTTATGTGGATGTTACTTATGTGCCCTATTTAGTCTGGATTAAAATTACATGAGGTCCTGGGGTAAATTCCTTTTTCTTTTATTCTTTTTAACAGGAGCTACTCTGTGATTGGATTTAAATCTGCAACTGCTGCGTTTTTAAATGACCTAACGGTTTGTAGCAAACTCAGCTGTGTTCTGGCAATTTATGCAATGACAATAAATATTCTAAATTCTAAAATAATTTTAGTCCTGTCCAGACATCTCCATATAGGAAGACGAAGCCTCATATTGAAATATGTTACACTCATTGTTATAACACGTTACTGCCGATATCCACATGCAGTATGTTCTTAGATATGAAAGAAAGACTAGACGTTCTTAAATCAACAAATGGATCTGCATTATTTAATTTGAGTGAATGTCAAGAGAAGTGTATTATCAAGCCACTGACACCAGAAAAATGTGAAGGGGGGGGGGGGGGATACAAAAAGTAAATATGATAAAATATGATTGCGCCAAATGAGTCGACATGTATATTGTGCAACTGTCTACAAAAACCATAACAATTGTCTGTAAATAACGACAAGTCCTTTACAGAAAGCAAATGTAAAGAAAGCATCTGGTCTGGTACAGAATAAAACCACAAGAAACTTGCTTGTTCTCCAGGAGCTTTACTACCATTTAAGATTACCATTGTAAGATTTTTTAATCACTGAGGAGATGAGTAACAATTTAAAAACCAGACATCCCAATTAAAATCCAATACAAATAAGACTTTTGTCATTTACCACCCATCTACACATTGATTTACAACAATGTGATCCCAATAACAGTGGCCCCCCTGACACTGCATAAATTAGGAACAAAAATTATTTAAAAACAAAATAATCACCATTTTTTTTGTGAGCAGTGTAGTTTAGAACTTTGTTCCCTATAGGTTAATGGTGTTATACACAAATCAGTTACAGCATTAAAACAACCTATACTCTAAGCACCATTTGCCATAGACTCCACTTACTTGCACTAGGTAGTTCATGTGTTTGTCAGCATACTGTTAGCTCACTTTCACACTATTTGTCAATAGAAAGAACCCACACAGAACAACCACAGAGCAGGTATTAGAAATGAGGACAAAAAGAATGGAAAACTGCATCTTTGCAACATACCACCTAGAATTAAATACCTTGCATTTTATTTCTGCTCGATTCTCAATTCCCTGCTCATACAAATTTTGCACTCTTACATAGTAGACACTCTACTCTACTCTACTCTACTCTACTCTACTCTACTCTACTCTACTCTACTCTACTCTACGTGAGAGAGGGGAAGAAAAAGAAATATATCAACTTAGGTTAAACACTTATTTGGGTGATGGATCATTCTCAGTGCTGTTGATACACAGATGTGGCAGTGCTTTGTTTGTGTTGTGCTGCTACAGTTTTAAACACCTCAGTGTCAGTACTGTACTGAGACCAGTTTGTCAATCAGGAATATACAACCACTAGCATTCTGTAGGCAGTATCATATGAGCACTAATAAAGGATTAGAGGATGACTAACAACAGATGAGCCGCTGTTTCTGACTTTACATAACATCTCCCTTACAAGATGGAAAAATAACGTGAATGTCGCTAACAATGTACACTCAGAGGACAATGTTTTAAGACTCCAGCAGCACTACTGTATTTAATCCAATCACACCAGCTCAACACACACTAACACCACCATGTGAGAGCAGTGCTGAGAATGATTCACCATCCAAATACTACCTGATCTGTACTGGTCCTGACCTACAGAGTAAAGGGGACAAAAAAAAGCATGTAGAGAAACAGATTACCTACACTCTAATTGTAGCACTGCAAAGTGCAGAGTTAGAAAAATACAGAACTGATAAAACAAGGGGAAAAACATCTTGGTGGTTTTAATGCTAAATATATTATCAGCTGATTAGTGTACATGTTGAATGCAATGATTAGGGGAAAGGGACTACTTTGGACACAGGTCACAATTGCAGTCCATAACAAAATATAGTCAATTGTTGTATATATTATTGCTGTAACGTGTTAGCAAGTTACTGTTGACGTCACACACCAATACACACAGCAATCAGTCATAATATTACAACCTTCTGTTTATTATTGTAAATATTGTCTTTTTTGTACCACCAAGACTCTGACAAGGTGCTAGTTGCAGACCCATTGAGTCCTGCAAGTTGGGTACAGGACTTTAAATCATTTAAAACGGAGAACCATTATTAGGGTAAAATAAATGTAATCTCATTAATTTACAATCCTAATCAGTGTTGCGGCAAGGCCGGTGCCTAGCCAGTAGCACAAGGATGTGTAAACTGTTCAATTAAAGTTCGTTAGATAGTATTAAAAATGCAAATTAAATTTACAAAGTGCCACTTTATCACAGCAGATTATTTATATTTATATATTTTTTATTTTTTATTTTTTTTTTTTTTTTTAATTAGGGGTGGAAATCACTAGTCACCTCGGATTCGATTACGATTCAGAGGGCAAAGATTACACTGGTTAACAGCCAAAATGTTTCGGGCATCAAACCAGTTGTTCTTAACTAATTTTGGGGTGCTGAGA
>JAVSBV010000029.1:2644879-2659140 GCA_033117975.1 Parotocinclus spilosoma | reverse complement strand
TGGTAAACAATAACTACGCATTTACACATATATGCAGGGATGTACGTCTCGTGTTCGTTAGTGGAACGTTTTATGCACTTCGTGTTTGCTAACTTGATAACCTGCTATCCGAGAGAGAGCTACCGCCAGCTAACGTATATTTGTTGTGCTGTGTTCCAAACTGCACACTAACACACTAAGTAGTACAGACTACCAGCCCTCCACCCGTAGCACCTACACTTTTCCTTTCTACTATCTGTTAGGCGGAGTGCGGATTGGGATACGGCTATAACATTCTAGCTTAGCCTGTGTGTAGTTAGCGAGTTAAGAAGTGCGAAATAGAATTAACACAACGCTTTACCCTCTGCCTAAGTTAATCGTAGGTGCACGAATCTGAAGGTTGTTTTGTGCATCAGTTTTATTTCTGCCTTGACGCTCGATGTGCTATAGACACCGGCAAGCTGCTAAGCACGTTGATTCTCATAAAGCTTAGCATGCTAACTGTCAGTGTCTTACTGTCAGTCACTGCATAGTGCAGTATTAAATATTTATTTTCTATAAAACACTTTCGCATTTCTTATAACATTCTGCAAGTGTGTATCCAGTGTGGATGTTTCTGTCATGATCGATGTAACCTTCTTGCTCCTGTCCTGCATAGACGCTGATGCGACTTCAAATCAATTAACCAAAATGAATTAGAAAGACCACAGGTTGGGGGGAAACGTTAAAGTAACCCCCAATTAAGATAGACCAGTCTAAGCAAGTGTTTTTGACCAGATTTAAACGAAGTACTTCTTAGTTTACTAGAATACTACAGCTTTCGTCTGAAGTTGGATTAAACAAGATTAACCCACTGGGTATTCAATACTTTAGATTTAGATTTACAGCATTTAGCAGACGCTCTTATCCAGAGCGACTTACAACTTATACAGTCTTACAATCCAAGCTATTGTGGGTTAAGGGCCTTGCTCAAGGGTCCAACTGCTTGGCAGTGGTGGGATTTGAACCCTGGACCTTCTGGTCCAGAGGCCAGGACCTTAACCGCTAGGCCACCACAGTCCCACAATAATGACCCTTAATTCGCTTAAGAAGGATATATTTTTGTAAACACCACTTGGAGGTGTGTTTGCTGTGTATTGCAACCATGGGGAATGTTAAGGAACTGTCACGAAAACTGGAAGAGGAGATTATTTCATTGTACCAACAAGAAATATCCCAGCAGGACAACAAAGACAACCCCATGTGCTAGTGCAAAAGTCTTACAGGACGATCCAATGAATCCAATTAAGATCAGTTGACAGTCAGGGACTTCCAATAAGTGCCAAAAAAGGGTTGACTGAAATACATCAGAAGGTATTTGGATAGGTGTGCAAAGTTGTGGAACACAGTTCTGTGGTGTCACAAAACAAAACTCTGTGGCCATCTGTGTCAGTGGTTTGTTTGGTGCAAGAAATGTGAAGCTCCTTGCCAAAACAATACAGTTCCTACAGGGTTTGTGGGGAGGTCTTTGTACTGCAGGAACTAACGATCTTGACCGTGTGACTGGCATCATGCATTCATAGAAATACAAAGCCATTTTGAGGCAGAATGTCATACCTTTTGTGGTGAACTTAAACCACGGCAATAATCGGGCTTTCCAGCAAGATGATGATCCCAAGCACACCTTGAAGGCAGCCAAAGCTTGGTTAAAGACTTAGCTATGGAATGTTCTAGTGGCCTTCTTAGTTGCCAGATTTATATCCAATAAAAACTCTCTGGTGGGACTTAAATAAAGCAGTTGCAGAACACAAACCTGAACTGGAAGCTTCTGGTAGCACAAGAGGTTATCACTTATAAGAGGTGTCACTTATTAGAGGTTATCAAGGCAAAAGGATGCTCCAAGTACTGAGGTTGGGGGGTTGAATAATGGCAACATGGGTATTTGTTAATTTGTTACGGGTTTTTCAAGAGTGTCATGTGTTCAAAATTTTGTCATTTTAGGATTAAGCACATTAGAATCTTTTTGCTATCAACAATGCTTCTATTCATCAACAAATATACATGTTTTATTGTATTGAAAAATTGGTGTATATTTTTGTTAATTCTATACACACTATCATCATATCTTTTGAATAATGTGGTGAATATTCCTAAATGTAAGTTTTTGTTTCCTCCACTTGCATTGGTTTCTTGGTAAAAATTACTAAAATGTGTTAGAAATATCTTTTGGTGACTTGGCTTAATCCGTCCTTTTAAATGCTTTTTAAATATTTTTTCTTTAACCATGTTTAACACACTGTACTTGATTATTAAAAACATTCATTTATTCATTCAGTTTACTCATTCAATGGTGACACTGCAAATTGAGATTTGTTTGATTATAGTGTCTGATGTGGGTGCATGAAACATGTTTATGCTTTAGAAAAGATACAGATGTATGATTTAGCTTTTATTCACAAGATCTAGATGAGTAACAGTTTTACCTAGATTTAGCTGAAAGGGTTTATTTTTTCTTAGAATATATTTCTGTATTTATTTTTTTGTAGTTTCTTACAGTTCCCCTATCCGTTTATTTCAACCCCCATCTGTACTAACTGATTGGAACATGTTTGTGTTTGCTCTCTTCCATGGCAGGAATACTCAGAGGACAGTAACTCTGAGCCAAATGTTGACTTGGAGAATCAGTACTATAATTCCAAAGCCTTAAAGGAAGACGATCCCAAAGCAGCTTTGAGCAGCTTTCAGAAGGTAGAGTAGCATGACTTTTTATATAAGATCTTGATTAAGGTTCCTGTGTAAACAAGTGACTTCTTTCTGCTTTGCAGGTGCTGGAACTTGAAGGGGAAAAAGGAGAGTGGGGTTTCAAAGCACTGAAACAGATGATTAAAATAAATTTTAAGTTGGTAAGCAACATGACTATGACCATCTTGAGTTTGATTGTTGCAGAATCGCTTTAATGTAACCTGCTCAGTAATTCAGCTTTTAATTTGAATCTTTGTTTTCGTGTTCAGACAAACTTTCCTGAGATGATGAACCGGTACAAACAGCTACTGACGTATATAAGAAGTGCAGTGACACGGAACTACTCTGAGAAATCCATTAACTCCATTCTAGATTACATTTCAACATCCAAACAGGTATTACTTTTATTAACCTACATGTTAAAAATGAAACTGAAGAATTCCAGTAGAATAAGTGAAACTAAATTACATCCTGTAATGTTCATTTATCTTTCTGCCTACAGATGGACTTGCTTCAGGAATTTTATGAGACTACTCTAGAGGCATTAAAGGATGCCAAAAATGACAGACTGTGGTTTAAAACGAATACAAAGGTCAGTGTATTTATTAAACACATGGCATAAGCACACCGGTTCGATCTCGTAGTTCTTCTTAAATCCAAGTGTTTACCAAATGCTCTAAATTTCACAATGAACACTAATAACTCTAAATGCCAGCAACAATGGGTGGAATTCTCTTTTAAAATAACCTTTTAAAGAGTAAACCTAATCAAATACTTTTAGTGTAGTATACTTCTCCTGCCATGTACATAACAATTTAACGTGGTGTTAAACTACAAACATTTTATATTACGGCCTAGTGCTATAATGAAAAACAAAACAAAACAAAAAACTGTTTGTACCCTCATAATAAGAGAGTAAAAAGTTTTTGCATCATCATCATCTTAATGTTCCTTATAGGACAGTGTTTTTAACAGCTTGTTGTTCTAATTGACCTGCATGTGCAAATGTAAAGATTGACACACCAGGTTAGTTTGACATATTATACATATTTGAAATGTACTACAGTTGTCAGATTTTGTGTGTTAATATTGCATTGAAGGCTATAACATTTAAGCACTTTATTACAATGGGTTTTTTTTTTCTTCACTTTGTATTCTTAGTTGTAGGCTGTGTCTGAAATGGACACATCATCTCATCACTATTCCCTGTGTTCTACATTGTATGTAGCACTGTAAGCCTATAGGGAACATAATTGTAAACAACTGAACTGAAATATTTACCATGCTTAGGCCAAAACCAAAAATGTTATTATTGTTTTTTTTTTTTTTTTAGTTTTGTATTTGTTTTTGAGTGGAATGTAATAAAAAAGACGAATAATGTTGGAGAAGGAAAGAGGAAGGAAGAAAGAAGATTGACGGAAAGGAACATTCAGTTTAATTTCTTTCTCATTTTTAACGTTAAAATTATTTTTCAAGTGTTTCTTTTTAATATATATTAGGATTATTTAACTGTCACATCTGCTGGTTCTGTTTTCAGCTTTCTAAATACTGTATACACCTTAAGTGGAAATTATGGGGGCATGGGTCCCGAGTTGCCCCCTTCATATATCTTACTGTTGTATTGTCCTTTGTTCTGTATGGTCCATTTGTACACTGTCTGCATTCGTTTTCAGTTTGGCGTATTTTTCTTTCGGCTAGCAGTGGGCACTTTTGGTTGCCTGAATTTCAGTGCATTGTTTTGTTTTGAGTGAATTAATACAAGGTAATAAATGCAAACTAAATAATTAAGTGCTAAAAAAAGGTTCTCTTGTTTAATTCAGCTGGGGAAATTGTACCTGGAAAGAGAAGAGTATGGAAAACTCCAGAAAATTCTCAGACAGTTGCATCAGTCATGTCAGGTAAGAGAACAGCACTGAAAATTTGCTTAAGCTTTAATGAGAATAGGTTCCTCATTGATGCTCACCAACAGTCACACTTCATTCTTGTTTTGAAGACGGATGATGGTGAAGATGACCTTAAGAAAGGAACACAGTTGTTGGAGATTTACGCTTTGGAAATCCAGATGTACACAGCCCAAAAAAACAACAAGAAACTGAAAGCACTCTATGAGCAGTCATTACACATCAAGTCTGCAATCCCACATCCACTCATCATGGGAGTCATCAGAGGTATTTATTAACTCCAACATGTACCACTGATACAGTATGAATATTTGGATATATATATACACACACACAGACACACACACACACCCCACACCAACAACAGTAGTGACACTTTCACCCTCAGAACCTTTCTGGGGGAGTCTAAACTAATTACCAGTGTTTAAAAATAACATTTTGAGTTAAGCCAACCAGTATAGTATTGTAGTATAGTATACTTCTCCTGCAATGTACATAACATGTTAATGCGGTGTTAAACTACAAACACAATGCATCCAAAAAGTCTTCAGACTGGGCACTTTTTTCACATTTTATAATGAGCCATTGTGCTTAAATAAAAAAAAGCTTGCTCTTAGTACACCATAATGATGTAAAACTTTCGTTTTTTTTAAAGGACAAACTACTGTTTCGCATGGACATTAGCTTTCTGACCCCTTGCTATGACTTTTGAAATTTAGCTCATAGGCCTATCATTTTTGTAGATGTTTTTTAACCATGATTAAAAACAGTCTGTGGTAAATTCAGTTGATTGGACATAATATGGAATGACACGCACCTGTCTATATAAAGTCTCACAGTTAATAAAGCATATCAGGGTAAAAAGATGTTATAAAGAGGAAAGGACTGCTCGTGAAGCTTAGGAACAGCATTTTTATAGAGTTGGCACCAAATATTTTTGCATCATTGAAAGTTCCCAAGAGCACAATGGCCTCTATAGTTCTAAAATGAAAGAAATTTGGAAAAACCATATTCAAACCAATTCAAACCATAGAGTTGGCCGCCCCACCAAACCAAGTAATTGGAGATTAATGGCCTTGGTAAGAGAGTTGACCAAGAACTCAATGGTCACTCTGGCTGAGCTCTAACGAACCTGTGTGCAGATGGAAGAAAGTTATCAGTGCAAGACTTTCTGAATGCATTGTATAACTATCAAACTAATAATCTTTTTGAATAACTTATTTTTCTTGACTTGGATACGTTTTGCGTCCTAGAATGTGGTGGAAAGATGCACTTGAGGGAGGGAGAATTCGAAAAGGCGCACACAGACTTTTTTGAGGCATTCAAAAATTATGATGAATCTGGCAGCCCCAGACGTACTACGTGTTTAAAATACTTGGTCCTGGCCAACATGCTGATGAAGTCAGGAATAAATCCGTTTGATTCTCAAGAGGTAATACAAAATAGATTTTTGGGATGTTGTCTGTTTATGATTTGTTTAATTACACTGGTTATTTACAATGTCATCCTATGGCTAGGCAAAACCCTACAAAAATGATCCAGAAATTCTAGCAATGACAAACTTGGTAAGGTAAGGCAGCATAACGATTACTTGCCATTAATATAAATATGTAACATTTACTTCAAAATGACAATTGTGGTTTTATGCTATTCCATTTCTTTACTTTACAGTGCCTACCAGAATAATGACATCACAGAGTTCGAGAAGATTTTGAAGACGAATCACAGTAACATAATGGATGACCCCTTCATTAGGGAACACATTGAAGGTGAGTCTGATTACAGGCACCCACAACTAAAGTGATTTATTTAACAAATAATGTTGTGTTTTTAATTGTATTTCCATACTATTAGTTCCATTTACTCTGTTCTCTAATGATCAGGATTCCCCACAGCACTACCACAGTTCAAGTTCTATTTAGATAGTAGATCATTTGTGTTAGACCACTGTGTCATTAGGGTGCCTGTTTACAAATGGATGGTTACCTGATCTCTGTTGGAACAGAGAGTATATACATTTTAGCAATATGTAGCTTATAATCAGTCAGTCTTATGCCATATGAAAATGAATGTTGTCTTCTGTAATCTGTGGTGGCATAGTGTGCTTGCCAGTGTGTCTTTATTTAGATTATTTTTTTTCCAGGTTTGTGTACATCTGATTAAAAGAGAGGATTTTATACGAACTGTGATTGAACTGTCTCTAATGGAAATAATATTTTTTGTTTTTGTATTTCAGAGCTGTTACGGAACATAAGAACACAAGTGCTCATCAAATTAATTAAGCCTTATACTAGAATACACATACCTTTCATTTCAAAGGTAACAACCTGTAAAATGTTGTAGTTACATTAAGCTGTGTTATTAAGTGGCTTGGCTTTGACTTGTCTATTATCTGTGGGTTTTTTTTCAGGAACTGAACATTGATGTTGTGGATGTGGAAAGTTTGCTTGTGCAGTGTATATTAGACAAGTAAGTTGTAATAACTGAAACTTAGAAACATACAAATTGTTCAAAAGCAAGTGTATAAAAGTTGAAGAAATATTTCTTGATCATAGGAAACTGCAGTACATCAATGTAAAACTGAGAACATTTTTGTGAACAAACAATCTGTATGTACAGTGGTATCAAAACATATTCTCTAGTGAAGCTTGCATGTTTTCATTAGAAATACAATAACACTAACCCAAACACACCTCAAATACTGCAACAACTCTTGAAGATCACAGAATATAGATTGCTGCCAGGCATTTTTCGGGCTGTGGTGGCCTAGTGGTTGAGCTACTGGAACATCGACTAGAAGGTCCAGGGTTCAAATTCCACCTCTGTTATAGTAGGGTCCCTAAGCAAGGCCCTTAACCCACAATGTTGCTTGTAAAGACTATATTAAATTATATTTAAAAAGTTGCTCTGGATAAAGGTGTCTGCTAAATGACATAAATGTAAATTGTAGGAGTACAACAATATGACGTTTGGAGCAAGCCTATAGATGCCAAAGTATTAAAAAAAATGATCATAAAGGAAAAATGCATGATATATAACTACACTGCTCACAAAAATTAGGGGATAGTTAAAAATGAATAGGAAGAATATCTCCCAATATCTGCTGGATAATTTGATCCTGTTTATGCTCCATCACTGTCAGTGTGCATTGGCAGTCTGAACAGTCAGTTTAACATGCTTCTATTCACCCCCTGGAATATGTTACTTACTACTCAATCACTATAATTGAGTTTGCATCTCATTTGTGTAATCAAACAACTTTCTTTTCACCACTTTCCATTTGCTTTTCTGATGATCTTGTTTAAGTATATTCATTCATATTCATTTTGAAATATCCCCTAATTTTTGTGAGCTGTATACATATATACATAAATTGACATAAATTAAAAAAAAAACAAAAATATATTCATTAATTATGTAACATTTTTCTTTGTACTCTTACTGATATAATCATAATTCAATTCAATGTTGCAGCACGATCAACGGCCGAATTGACCAGGTTAACCAACTGCTGGAGCTTGATCATCAGAAGAGAGGCGGTGCTCGATACACAGCCCTTGACAAATGGACCAATCAGCTGAATTCACTCAATCAGGCCATTGTCAGTAAACTGGCTTGATTGACCACTCGAGCACCTTCTAAACACCACACACCGCCAGATGGCTCGGAGGGCTGTCACCGGCACAAACTCCTTTCAGGTCTTAAAGCCCCTGGTCACTGAATGACGTGAAGTCTGTGCTTAAACTGGCTAGTTTGTGTTATGCAGCTGCAGATACTTAAACCCAACAGCTTTATACATCCCAACAAACCAGAAATGCCCAAAGGAAATCTGCTGTCGTAAATCTTTGAAATCTACTCTTCTTTAGACTATGGTGGAGTCAACTTGGAGGAAGTGAAAACGTTATTTTAATCACATGTCTTGACATTTGGTTATACCAACATTTGAAAGGTACATTTTACCTTTTTTAGCAGTGTGATGATACTCTGTAATAAACTAAAAATGTTTATCTGTTGAACACTTGGCATGTTTTGTTTTTGCTTAATGGTCCACTTTCAAAGGGTTGGGTAGATGCACTGCAGTTCCTATGAATAAAGTATTCATTACGCAAGTTATTTTAGTTTTTACAACTATATTGTTTGGACTTTGTATGAGTTTAAGAACAAATTGCACCTAGCACGTGGTTAAAAGGAGAATTAAGTTCTAATGATTATCGCAGGTAATTGATCTTAAGGAATTATTGCATTTGGTATCATATCACGTGATCACATAATGCTCTATGAACTATTGTTTCATATTTGAAGAAAAGAAATAAAGATTGCCTTTATTGCTTCAGAAAGTAATTGATTTTAAGTATTTTATTTGTAAACAGGACTGGAATGTGACTAGTGTTTGTCTTAATTTTGAGTTCTCAATATTTGGCTTCAGGAATTTGTCACGTATGTTTTTAGAATTTTTAATTTGTGTAGATTATAAATGGCTATAAAATAGTCACTTGACAGCGTTAACCATTAGCAGTTATGTCAAGGAGGGTGCAATAGGTTTTCATCTTGCTGTAAGATGTCATGTCATATTGCTTTTTGTGTATAGTTTATCAGCTGGTAAAGTACTGTGTATAATTTTTTTATGTGGCACATATATAACTGATTCACGTTAGGCAAGGTGTACAAGGTTCTAAAAACCGTTGTTAAAAAAAAAAAAAAAAAAGACAGTCAATAACCAAGTGAATTCATTTGAAATGTGCAGTTAAAATTCCACAACCATCATTTTTTCTCACAGTTTTACTGACTGAGGAACTTATTTCCACTTAACAATTATTAGAGGTAAGGTTTACGGGTTAAAAGGTCTATTAAGCATATAAAGTGGTATAATCATGATAGTGGATTTATTGAAGATTACAGATAATAAAAATGTGTACATTATCTCCTTTGTCTTAAGTTGTACTGTATTGCACAGTGACAAGACACTGCCTGAAATGGATGTAGACCAGACATGACCATAGTCACATAGTTTTTTATGGCTACTGTAACATAAAGGGTAGTTGTTTTGTGTTATTTTACAATAGGACAGTTATGTAGTATTACAACCGCCATTTGTAGCTTGTTATGAATTGTAGTCCAGTAGTGGAATGCATACAACCATTAGAACAATCCAAATACATTTAAACTAAACATTTGTAATTCCAAACGTGAGCTAATGAACAAAGATAATGCCTTTATAGTGTCATTGTACAATTATAATTTTTAAATTAGGTTTGCTGCTCCAGATCACTCAGATTAAGGCAGGCATCTTAAAAATATGTTGCATAAAAATGTGAAATGAGAAAAAAATAACTTGTTTGGAGAATAAATGATACAGTAAAATTTATGCAAGAAAATAAATTTACTTAGGTATTGCACTGGTAGAATAAAGAAATATTGCACTTAAGAATACTCTAAGTAAGTAAATAAGCAGTCTCGTAATTGTTGACCTTTTTTGCAACACAGTATCCGTTGTGTTTAAGGGTCTAACTGCCCAAGTAAGAACCCGTTCTTAGATCTGTAATGAGCTTTTCAGTGAAAGACAACCTGTTCTTAAAACTCCTGCCTCTGCTCGTGGATCTGCCCTGTTGATTCGCTGTTCAGAACTGCTGACTGCGATCCACTGGTGGTTAACCTGCAGAGCCTTTGCACAGAACTGCGATCTATTGGAGAAGAAGCAGCTGAAGAAAATGACAGGAGGAGGCAAAAGAAGCAAAACGTGCATTATAATGTACTGCTCGCAAAAATTAGGAGACGTTTCAAAATGAATATGAATTCCAAATGAAAAGACGCATTAAACAAGATCATCAGAAAAGCAAATGAATTTTTTCAAGGAACGTTGCTCCATTACACAAATGAGATGATAATATGTATGTATAAAGTCGCATTTAATAATCCGACGTTTAAATGTATTTTTCCACATAAACTTTCATTGTTGGTGTTTTTTTTAAACAGTTCCTGTCTTTCAACACACAAATAATACTGACAATAAAAAACAATATATACAAATAATCAAAACGTGTAGCTCCCCCACATTACGTCTGTACCGTGACTTTAGCATTTTTTTATCTGTTTACGCCCGTGTTTAATTCAGTGATTTAAATCCTATGAGATTTTTTATTGCTTATACGAACCCGGTTGTTAACGTCAAGCGGATGAACGTTAAATGGCGCATGAATGTTGTTGACATCACTGAATTCTGAATCCTAACAAGTGTCTAAACGACCCGTTTCCTGGAAGATGTAATTTTATTTCGAATTATGTAATAAGGTATACCACACGGCATGGCTCTACTTGCACTATAAAAACTAATTTTATGTAAATGATGGTGAACTCGTACGCACTCTTAAATGATAACGTGACGCCATAGACTATAATGGGCTGGTGCTTAGGCGTCGTCATACTGGTAGCCAATCAGCGAGCTGGATTTTTGCCGCTGTTTAGAGCGCCATGGTTCAACTAATGACGGCTTATATTTAGCATAATGCAGTTTAGCTGTTACAGTTGGGTTGTTATGTTACCCGTATCGGTTTGTGAGCGCATACAATGGACTGATTTTTGTCATTTTATACAGGTGTACCATTAGGGTTTAAACATTTATGTATAGGTTTTATTTATGTGATATGTAGCGTGTTGTATAAAAGCGGCTTTTAAAAAACGTCGTAAGCTAACAACGTTATCAACGAATGGGTTGGATTGACTGCTGGTGTTAATAGTAACTAATACAGAATACGTTCGGCTTTGCGGTTATATCCTGCAGGTAAAGGTAAGCAGCTTCAATATTTATAATTGTACCTTAATAAAATATTGTAAAGCTAAACTAATCAATAGATTTGTAATCGTTTGCTAAACATGTTTAATGAGCAAGCGCTTGTTGTTGTTTGGCTGCATCCCAGTCCGCGAGTTAGCTTTTTATTTAAGGCGTCAAGAACAGAAAGGACAGAGCTATTTTATTAGTTTTGCGTGGCGGTTTTGTCCATGTTGACATGATGCCAACGCTCAGTTGCTGCAGATTTATAAACTAGACATTCATGATGGGAATCTCCCGTTAAAGGACATCCTAAAGGTGCTCTGTTGGATTGAGATCTGGTGATTGTAGATGGCTGTTGATTACAATAAACTCGTTGCCTTGTCAATAAACGTAAAAGATGGGTACAGTGTGGTCATACAGACCTGGTCATGGTCATTAACAATGATCTACTGGTTGGCTGTTGAATTTAAGAACTAGTATTAAGGGGCCCAAAGTGCACCACTACACGACCAATCTCAGTATGAACTGTTGATACAAGGCAGGGTGGATACATGCTTTCATGTTGTTTATGCCAAATTCTGACCCTGCCATCAAAAGGTCAACATAGCAGTTCTACCAGAATTTTTCCAAAGTTCCATTCTGGTGAGGCTGTTCGAAATGTAGCCTCACTTGCCTGTTCTTAGCTGAAAGCAGTGCCACCTGGTGTTGTCTTCTCTGGCAGTATCCCATCTGCTTCAAGGTTTGACTTGTGTGTTTAGAGATGCTCGTTGACATACCTCTGTTGTGGTGTTTTGTTTGAGTTACTGGTGGCTTTCTATCAGCTTGCTTGATCTAATCTGAACGTTCTCCTCTGACCTCAGAAATCAGGAAGCTATGCTTGCTCAGTGGAAAGTTTTTTTTTCTTTTTTGGACCATTCTTTGTGAAGTCTAGAAATGGCTGTGGGAAAGTCTTAGACCAGCAGTGTCTAACACACTTGGATCAGCTTGTCTGCCACCAACAACCAGGCTGTGTCCATTGTTACTTAAGTCACTTTTCCCTCCCTATTCTCATGCTCGATTTGAACTTCATTAGGCTGTCTTGACCATGCATACATGTCAAAATGCACTTTTGATTGGATATATGCGCTATTAATAAGCACTTGAATGGGTATAACTACTGAAGTGGTCAGTGAGTGTATTAATATGGCAGGCAAAGTGTGAGAACCTTCTGTCTCATCATTGCCTATTTACATTGTGTATGGAAAGTATTCAGACCCCTTTAAATTGATCACTCTTTGTTTTATTGCAGCCATTTCATTTTATTTCACATTAATGTACACTCAGCATCTCATCTTGACAGAAAAACACACATGTAGACATTTTTGCAAATGTATTAAAAAAAAGAAAAACTGAAATATCACATGGTCATAAGTTTTCAGACCCTTTGTTCAGTATTTAGTAGAAGCACTCTTTGAGCTTGTACAGCCACAAGTGTTTCACACCTTGATTTGGGAATTCTCTGCCATTCTTCCTTGCAGATCCTCTCCAGTTCCATTAGATTGGATAGTGAACATTGGTAGACAGCCTTTTTCAGGTCTCTCCAGATATTCTCAGTTGGGTTTGGGTCAGCGTTCTGGCTGGGCCAGTCAAGAATGGTCACAGAGTTGTTCCGAAGCCACTCCTTCGTTATTTTAGCTGTGCTTAGGCTCATTGTTCTTTTGGAAGGTAAACCTTCAGCCCAGTCTGAATTTCTGAGCACTCTAGAAGAGTTTGTCTTCCAGGATATGTCTGTACTTGGCTGCATTCATCTTTCCTTCAATTGCAACCGGTCGTCCTGTCCCTGTAGCTGAACAACACCCCCATAACATGATGCTGCAACCACCATGTTTCTCTGTTGGGATTGTATAGGGCCGGTGATGAGCTGTTCCTGGTTTTCTCCACACATAACGCTTAGAATTAATGCCAAAAAAAGTTGAATCTTAGTCTCATCAGACCAGATAATTTTATTTATCATAGTCTGGTCATTCCAAACTCAATGCTTTTTTTTAAAATAAATGTACAAAAATATATACATGTCTGGTTTTTTTTTTTCAAGATGGGTTGCTGAGTGTACATTAATGAGACATAAAATAAACTTTTTTGATTTTAGCAAATGGCTGCAATGAAACAGAGTGAAAATTAAAGGGGTCTGAATACTTTCCATACCCACTGTACACTTAACTTGTTAAAGTTTGTATATGTCTAATTACTAGGGGGTAACGATGTTCTCTGTTTAATAATTTATTTTCTCACAATTATTGATTTTACATTTGACTAAAAAGAATCCTTATTATTTCTGCCGTGTAAACAATGGAAATTTCTTGTAGAAGTTTTTAACAAAACTAAACAAAAAAAAAATGTTTCTTGCAATAAAAAAAAACAAAAAACTGTCTTACACTGAAAATGAGACTTGGTCTCTTGTTACTGTAATTTTTTATTATCTATTATTCTGTTACCTTTCCTGATGTTGTAGGACTTTGCCATGCTATTGTTTCAATATCCACACCAGAGGACAGTAACTCTCTGCATCCTGCGATTGTCAGGGGTCGATGAGCCTATAAGGACTTTCTCGCTGGGGACTCAATATCCTAAAGTGACTCTGTGTCAGACGAAATATTTGCAGATATCTATTTTATGTATATGTTATTATTTACTAGTTTTTCTAGTAATACAAACTTGATTCTTACAGTTAACATCTAGGCCACACAAGGAGGATGGGTCCCTTTTTGAGACTTTGTCCTCTCAAGGTTTCTTACTTACGACATTTAAGAATTTTTTTCCTTGCTACTGTTAGCCTTTTACAAAGCGGATTCCAAAAAAGTTGGGACACTAAACAAATTGTGAATAAAAACTGAATGCAATGATGTGGAGAT
>JAVSBV010000029.1:2607271-2630936 GCA_033117975.1 Parotocinclus spilosoma | reverse complement strand
AGTGGAATTTTGGTCCAAATAAGCAAATAACATTACACGTATATAATAGGATTTGTTTCGGTACTTTAGGATTTGGTCCGGATAAGTGGCTGGTCCAATTAATCAGATTCGACTGTATTTCTTACTTTTATTTTACTTCAGACAGTGTGAACTGGAGATATTTCAGTTTTTGTCTGGTGAACTTCATTTCATTTGTTAATAAGATCCATTCCTGCAACACATTACCAGCAGTTACAACTGTGTATTTGTTGCCTTTTCCTTTTCATTTGCCTAGTTTCAAGGCACATTTACTGTTTGACAACAACAAGAGACTTGGCCATTCAGACAGCCAGTTAAAGTTAATTCCTGGATGCCAGTATGGAGAGTCTTGATGCTTGTTTTCATTTTAGTTTGAGTGGTGGGTCCAACTGAGGAAAGTTCAATTCTCAAAGGTACAATGTACAGAGCAGGCTTTGCTTGGTGCCTTTAGGTACTGTATTTATTTAATCATTTACCTCTTTGTATTCCGTGTTTATTTCAAAATGAAAAATAAATCACGTGCAACATACAATCGCTACTGGTATTATTTAAAGGAAATCTTTTTTTCCATTTAAATAACCACCTTGCAGCGCCTATGTCTGTAGGATAACTTCACCATAACCATTTAGAGGAAAATAGCCACATTTAAAAAATAGATTCTTACTTGCAGGTGAGCCTGGACTGCTGGTCGGGAGAATCACCAAAAAATCTCCATTTGAAGGCTATGCTGGAAACAAGCAGCAGACAGAGAAGAAACGACTGAGAGATGTGTTTGTTAAAGGAGATCTCTATTTCAACAGTGGTGACATTATGAAGATTGACCATGACAACTTTGTCTACTTTCAAGATCGCGTTGGTGATACTTTCAGGTAAAATGTTCCGAGTTGTTGTTTTAGTATCAAAGTAAAAACATGCAAACATTTTCTTAGTTTGGGTTTGGGTGCCTTTTTTTGTACTAAAGAACATTTATGTGATTTATAGATGGAAAGGAGAAAATGTTGCTACAACTGAAGTAGCAGATATCCTCAGCATGGCAGACTGCATAGAAGAAGCAAATGTCTATGGGGTTGCAGTCAAAGGTAAATTGTGCAGTTCTCTAAAACTTTTTCTTAAATTGAATATTTCATGTAATTCACTTATTTATTTACTATTTAGCAATACATGTATGTGCTGTTTATTGACCTCATTAATGGACGTTGACCGGACATTACCGTAGTCACAATCATTTTAAACTACTGAATTATAAATATTTTAATTCGATAAAGCTATTTTCTCTACAAAACTTACATGTACAGAATACGTAAATGCATCAGAGATGGTGCTGAGAAACATGAGTGCAACGCTGCCACCTACATAGCATAATTCTTTTTTTTAATTTATAAAAATTTGCACTTCTAGACAGTATTACGAACAACATGGAAGATCAGCCAGATGAAACTCAATGAGTAAATGTGAGCCAGGTCGTATAGTTATAGGTGAGATAGAATATACAGGTACAGCGTTACTAAGGCAAGCTACTTATTTAACAAGAAACATTGGTTGCCTAGACTACAAATGTCATTCCTGCTTTGCCTGATCAGGGTTGTACGAGAGGATCTGGAGCCCAACTGAACAGGCTTCATCCCCTGCCCTTCAGGATAGCTGATGGCTCTTGAGTCATCAGAGCTTCTAGACATGACCACAGATCAGAGAAAATGTTGTTTGCACATTGACAATACTGATTGATAATACACGATTATGAAGAGAAGCATTTGATTTTATTTCATTAAACAAGATCATCAGAAAAGCAAGTGAAAAGTCAAGCTGTTTGATTATGCAAATGAGATGCAAACTCAATTCTTGTGATTAAGTAGAAAGCGATATATTTATGGGAGAGAACAGAAGTATGTTAAACTGGATGATTGTACCACACATTGACTGTTCAGTAGGGTGTATAGTCACCCAAAACTACCAAAACACACTGACAGTGATGGGGCATGGACAGGATGGTCCAGCAGTTCTTGTGTGATCATCTTCTACAGAGACACAGCAAATTTTTAAAGATTTAAAAGAATATTTTCTATTAACATGATGCTGCCGATTAAGTATTCAACAAACTTGATATTGGTAAGGAAATGATCAGCCTTTAATGTTTTTGCCTGGGGATCCAAATGTCTCCAATATTACCTTTAATACCAGAACTGACAAAGAGACCTTTAAGCCTGGCATTACAGATAGAGTTGGTTTAGCGGTTTAATTATACCATGAACAAAAGGTCCCAGGTTGAAGTCCCACTTGTGATTATGGGACTTATTAACCTTCAGTTCTTTGGACCGTATCCTGCCGTTATTACAATAGTGTCTTCTAATTGCTGTAAAACAACATAAATCATTGTAAGACTGTGGTAGCCTAGAATCCCACCTCTGGCAAGCTTCCACTTCTGCGTCCTTGAGCAAGCCCCTTAAACCACGATTGCTTAGACCTGAAAGTGACTTGCAACGCACGATTGCTTGTGAGTCACTCTGGATAAGGGAGTCTGCTACATGCCTAGATGTAGATGTACAAGCCATTGCTCATGTTTAAATTGGATTGCTTTCAGTATTGGCTGTAAAGTCACTTTGGAGACTGCTAAATGAATAGATATTAATTCAATTTACTGTGCTCCAAGGACATGAGGGCAGGATAGGAATGGCAGCCGTTACGTTAAAAGAGGGTCGAGATTTCGATTGCATCGACACTTGCAGAGTTGTAACCACCTACCTACCAGTTTATGCCAGACCTCGTTTCATTCGCATTCAGGTAAGATATCCATTAAATATACAGTGCTGTAACCTTCAGTCTGTTGTAAAGCTTATCAAGCACGAGGTTTTTCATCAAAGCAAATCAGTTTTTTTTTTTTTTTTTTTTTTTTTAATTTAAAAAAATTTTTTTTTTAGAATTGTTTGGAAGTCACAGGAACCTTCAAGATGAAAAAGGTGAAGCTGGTGGAGGAGGGCTTCGATCCAGCGCTTATTCAGGATCCACTCTACTTCCTTGATCTCACAAACAAGAAATATGTCCCGTTCACTCAGGACATTTATAATTCAGTGATGACAGGAGACCTGAAACTGTAACTTTGGAAAGGTACAAAATTGGGATATCAGAAACAGGAATATTGAGTCAGGCATTTTTGGAGTGCCTTATGAAAAACTAATCGTAAATCATAAACTAGTTGCAGACTAATCTCAGGGATGATCCTGGTGATTTAGCATTTCGGTCAGATTTTGTTATTCATGGACTAATTCAATTAATACGTTTTATACTTTGACAATGAGTATTGAAATGTAACATTGTGATATGTGTTTAAAAAGTGTACATAATCGTGACGACTTATATTAACAGTGATTAATAAATGTTTTATTCTAATGTGAAATAAACGCCATGTTCGGGGATTATTCATATCTTACATGTAATGAATTATTAACTTTTTGTAGCCTTGAACTATAATATGCACTGTAATACACACTGTTCCTGTGCAAAGTTTAGCAGTCCCATCACAATCTTTAATGGAAACGAACTGCCACTGTCCAGATTGTCCATAATTAGACCCCACAGTTTTAAACTCTAAATTATACTAATGGTTTCTTGGCTTCTACCCCTTCCTGAAGAAGCAACTTTACAGTGGAGATATCTATCTATTTATATATAGAGCAGTGTATATACACGCGTGTGTGTTGAAAGTTGAACTTGAAGTAGAGTTTGAAAGTACAGTTAGTGCTGGATATGGATATATTTACATTTACAGCATTTAGCAGATGCCCTTATCCAAAGTGACTTACAACTTATACAGTCTTACAATCCAAGCCATTGTGGGTTAAGGGTCTTGCTCAAGGGCCCAACTGTGGCAGCTTGGCAGAGGTAGGATTTGAACCCTGGACCCTCTGGTTCAGACGCCAGTACCTTAACCGCTAGGCTACCACAGTCTATATATATATTATATTTATATATTTATAAATATATATATATATGCATTCATAATAGGTAAATCTCTGCTGTCTTTAAAAACCCAGTAACACTGGTGTGCCTAGCGAAGTTCTCCTAGTGGAACAGGCTTACTACCATATCACATTCTGTAAGAGTTTGTGTCTTCCATTAAGGTCCTGATGTGTTAGGCTGAATTTGTGGGCAGTAAAAATTAGACTACAGTCTAATTGTCCATTTCCTCAGTCACTTAAATGCCTGAGAAAATAGCAATTGAGTGCACGTGTTGGGTAGGTGAGTGTACTTTCTATAGATGAAAGGTCACCTGGAACCTACAGCTATTCTAGTTCAACTGCTTTTATCAGCGTTTGTCAAGCTATGTGTGTTTGAACCAGTTCCGAGTGTCATTCCCCCATGAGACAGCTTTAAAGCGACCGTTGTACCTTTCACACTGGCCACAGGCCAAAATGTTCTCCGATTCACGCCCTTGTTCACACTGCTGACACTCCAAGCACGTGGCAGTACTTTAAAAAGGCATTTATTTATCAATACAAGTGGTATATTTAGAAATGTGCAGCAAAGAAACGCTTGAGAAAAAGAAAGAAATGTAAGCCTCTTAAGGGAAAGTCAGACCGGGTAGAAGCTGTATCAGAAAAAGAGTACTGATGTGCCTTAATAAATTGTTCACTAGTACAAAAATACATTTGAGGGCACACAATACAGCATCCAGTATCACAAATACGGTGCCACTCGCTGTAGCGACCCCCACAGGTTGACTGAATAATTTCAACTGATCGCTTTTCCCAGTTCATAAATACAAATAAAAAGGTTTTCATTTCTTACTGTTAAAAATACCACTGAATAGAGATTTGTGTATATGATGGTAGAAAAGTTTTATTTTAAATGTTTCATTACTGCCAAGTTTAGTTCCAAGGCTCAGGGGTATAACTGGAATACAAACATAACCAATGTAATAGTTTATCCTCATTTTTTGTTTTAAAGAATCTTTTTTTTTTATACAAAATAACAAAACAAAAAAAATGTACAAAAATTAATTTACAGCGAACCAAGGCCATATGCTAGCGTTATATACAGCCATAATTTAAACATAGCCTAGGGTTTTTTTTTAATTATTATTTTACTTCATATGCATAGCAGTTAAAATAAAGCATACCTGTTCATTAGCCTTGATTATTATGTACTAAATCCAATCCACTTACATAATGGGTTCAGAGTGGTGACAGAATTTAAATATCCTTCATCGTTTCACTCGACTTGACCTAGAACGTTTGCATGTCATTCGTTAACTGAATGGTAAAAATGCAGATAAGGCATCACTGCTCGCAGTGTAGAGATGGGGGAAGTCAGTGTTATGAATGTAGTAGCAGGTTTCTGGACCTGAGTCATAGCACATGCATAGATCTCTAGACAGCAGAGGTTTTAGGGGGGGAAAGACTCAATACCAGTGTGTTCATCTACAGTACAAAAGCTCTGTTCAAAACATAGAGCCTAATTGAAGCCAGTGAAGAAAGTTCATCAGTGATAAGCGCAAAAGTCCCAATCCTTTCAAAAGCATGTCTTCATACCATAATCATATAACATCCCTCCGTGTTTTCTGAAAAGTAGCCTCACAATTATGCAGATCCACAAAGATCTTCACACACACACACACGACGACAATAGATGTCACAAATAAAAAAGTTCCACACTTTTTTGTTTGTGAGCATATATGCAGGATTGTGATATTTAAAACAGATTTTAATTTCATTGATATTCTTCCATTTAAAATGTCTTCATATTTATTTCAGTTAATAGGCAAAATGTCAAAATAAGATCATTTTACTCAGTCTGTGGCACCGGTCATGCATTCTATTAACAGTTCCATTAATAACTTCTTTTATTCCATTGTTTTTGGCAAGCCTTCAAGCACCGAAAATAAAGAAGAAAAAGACAGTTTGGTGGGGATTCAGCACCAGGGGAGGGTGCTCTGCTGGTCCTCCGAATTTAGTACGACAGGAAGGGATTACTCCGTTGTAGAACTGGGCAGGGTGAAGGGGAAGAAAACGGGCTTCCTCATGTTCTCCAGCTTTGCCTTTCTGTAACAGACCAGCTGTCGCCCTCTTCAGAAGTGGTCGATAAGCACAGACACACAGTTCGCACCCACAAGGTAGTTGGGGTCCCCTGGGAGAGATTTATTTTGCCAGCATTTTGGGTCACCTGGAAGAAAATCACAAGGTAAGCAAAGCAAGATAAAACTGGGCCATAGTTAATCAGTACTGTCAGAAATGACCATATCCTAAAGGGGCAATAGTATATGTAAATGAAAACAAAAAATAGTATCGAATTAGCTTGCATATTGTATATACAGTACTGTGCAAAAGTCTTGGCGCCATTAGGTTTGTTGTTTTAGCAATGCAATAATGACCTTCTATAGCATACTGTCAACAGCTGAACACAAAAAATGTCAAACTTTATTTTGTTACTTCATAATCTTCCCTTTCCATATGCAAGTGTTTCCACCTTGTTCCACTTCTAAAACTGATGTCTTGGCTGCTACCATTCAGGTTGTAAAAGGCTCAACTTGGCAACCCACTTAGGCTGCCTGATGCTGCTGCTGCTTAATTTTAAGACGAGATGACTAAATACTTGCCACTGTAGCCAACAGAAGCTGATTTTAATCAGTTTTAATACTTTCTTTGTCTATTTATTAGCATATAACAAGTAAACACTTCTATATGGTCATTAGACCACTGCTAAAACACTGGTTTACCTAATCTAATGGTGGCCTAAGACTTTTGCTCATTGCTGTATACAAATCACAGACATTGCAATAGTCATAATATTTGGTGTCAGGATCGTCAAAGGTTTAAATCAGTAAGCAGGACTAACACTGGAAAATTGCAGCCATGCTGAAAAGCAAAAGACGTCTTAACATTACCGCCATCATGGTAAGTATAATACTATATGTTAGAGCCCACTACTGCAGGGACCCAGGCCCGAGATTGGGCGAGGCATTAGATTGAGACACGGTTGGCTGTGCCTGTAGAATTGGAGGCCAGTTTAGGAATTATATCCCCCAGTGCTATAACAGCAACCTATTACACAGTCTTTCGATGCACTGTTGTCCTATCCAGGGCAGGATTATACCTGGACTACTGAAAACTATGCATGGATAAAATGTACTATTAATTTCATTAAATCATTTTAATGCTTGTTGAATGTCAAGTCACAAATGTATTTATGTCGTAACTCATCGCCACATAATTGCTTCAGGAACGATAAAACAAAAGCATCTGCCGACACTGCTTTGCTTTCTGGAACCAAAAGTGCTATCTATTACACTATTTATGTCATTACGCCACATGTCACAAAGACATTTTACACTGAATGCATGAGGTTTTAAATGCCAAGGAATAAACCTAATGTGTTAATAATGAACAAATTAAATTTTCATTGAAAATAGTACTGTAACACCATTAGACCTGGTACTTAATTTCCTGGTCAATTTCCATCTACACTATATACACTCACTAGCCAATGTATTAGGTAGACCTGTTCGAATACTCATTAACGCAAACATCTAATCGGCCAAATCGGATGGCAGCAACTGGATGCATTTAGGCATATACACATGGCCAAGACGACGTTCAATCTGAACATCAGAATGGGAAAAAAGTTATTTAAGTGACATTGAATTGGGCATAGTTGAATTGACATTTGGATGGTAGGTTTGAAATTTCCACCATAAAAGCATGGATCCATCATCCCTTGTATCAGTGGTTCAGGCTGCTGCTGGTGTAATGGTGTGGGTGAAATATTATTGGTACACTCGGGGCCCATTTATACCAATTAAGCATTATTTAAATTCTACAGCCTACACAAATATTGTTGCTGGTCATGTTCATCCATTTATGACCACAGTGTGATGAATAAGACTCCATATGACAAAGCTCAAATCTTCTAAAAGTTGTTTCTTGCACATGACACTGAGTGTACTGTATTCAAATGGCCTTCACAATCACCAGATCTTTGTCTAAATGGAGCACGAGCACCCCTAGTCTGTCACTGGACTAGCCATTGGATTTTTTACTTTTAATAAATTGTTCAATAAATGACATTCAGCAGTTATATTATTATAAAATAAGCTTTGTGTTAATGTTCAAGTGTTTTAAGCATGTGTCAGGTAGGCTACAGTATAATTTATACATCATCTTTTAAACCCCTGGTTTATAATAAAATCAACTTGTTTTTCAAGACTTAGTTTACCAGAAAGAACCTTCAAAGGAGCACCTGCATTATGATTATTCTAATATACAAAAACATAAACATGCAATGTCCTAACGGCACAAATTCAAATTCTGAATAACCATACTGCTGACTTTTGCTAGTTTCTTTCTTTTTTTTTTTACGATTTATTAATGTTGTTTAATCAATCAATAAAGCATCTTAATGGAAAGAAAGAAGAGATGGAAATGGAAAACCAGAGCTGGAATGAGGGCACCCAAATTGGATCTTTTATCAGAATCACTTAGGAATGGACCAATCCTGTTCGTTTTGTGTGTTTATTTTTCAACATCTTTGCTGTAATATCAGTACTTGATCAGTATGTGGTATTGACCAATGTTCTGATCTCTCTGACTCCTATGACTTGGACTACATAGCACACATGAATGCTGTGCAGACAGAAATGCATTAGTAGATCAGAAAGTCTCAGTTTCAAACTGCATTACAGGCCAACACTGGTGCTGTACAAATAGTTGGCATCAGATTGGTACATCCCTAATTATCAGAAACCACAACCAAGACCCAAAGAAATCCAAAAGGTCAGAGAAAGGACAGCATACCCGACGAGGAGTCGGATGATTTTAGAGCAAAAGACCAACCATCAGGGGTCATAGACGCACAGTGTGGTAAGCGTAGCTCCACCGGCTTCAGGAACTTCAGACCATGAGGCCCACACATGACCAGGGGACTGAGCAGAGTTTCTCCTGGAGGAAAGTGCATGAAGAGAGCAAACAGACTTAACCAGGCTGAAAACAATAACTGTCTCATAACTGCTATTACAACGAGACACTATAAAAAAGCTAAGTGCATCATGAAGACACTATTAATGCTCTTTTATTTAAAAAGCCCTAGCATTAATTATTTACTGCTCTGTTGGAAAATGATGGACTGGGTAGCGCTTGTTTACCTTTCTCCTTGTCCAGCGGAGGCAGGATGCTGTTGTCTCTACACACTTTGAAGTAGATCTCCTGCTCCACGCTTTCAGGAATGGCTCCCTGTGGGATAATAATACTCACGCCTGTCTCTATTGAGCTCAGCACACCACCATTACAGTTAAAGACGCCCCGTGCTGTGGCAACTACAGTGTGTCCTTCATCATCGTCGTCGTCATCCAGCGCGCTGGGGCTACAAGGCGAGAGAAGCAGTGATGAACATGATGGCCCACTAAACAGGTCCACAGATCGAGAGCATATAGTGATGTGTTTTTGTTTTACCTGACAGGGATTGCTTTGGGGATAGTGTTGATGTTGTTGTGCTGATATTTGGGCCTGTTGTCCATGGTGCGAGTGAATGTATCCACACCGCTATCTGCATCCGGAGGTTGGGGTGAGAGTTTGGGATTGTTGTTCATCACGCTAGGTTTGGTCTGGGTGTCATTGGGTAAAAGGTTGTGGTTGAATTTGGGGCTCTCAAACTTGCGCTCGAAGGGCCGTGCCGTGCTTGTGTAAGGCTTCGGGGCGTAGCGGTTGTAGCTGGTAACAGCAGGGGCGGACAGAGTTTTGGTTGGGGCGTCTGTGCCATTGACTGGAGATTTTTGCGAAAGGTAGTTGCCTTGAACGGTGTCATTCTGTGTAGGAGGACGGAGAGTAGATAACTCTGGCTTGCCTTTCGGAGAGTTGTGGGGTTCAGGCAGAGAGTTCACTGAGAATTACAACAGGAAAATGTTTCAGCTTTCAAAGCACAGCTTTATTGTTTACCTCACAGTGTGATCCGTGTTAAACAAACACATCTGTTGCAGTGTTTATGTAATGGCGCACACTACATTGTTTAAGTGAGAAATCTGTTGCTTTAAGCTCTCACCCTCTGTGTTGCTGAGTTTGGGCAGAGATGTTGGTGGGACAGCAGGACCTGACTGACCGTAAGGAGTTGGTATGGAGTTGATCTGGGGGAGCGGCTCAAATCTTTTTTCCACAGGACTCGCCTTTTCCACTGGCTCCGTCCTGAAAAACATGGCAGCATGGTATCACTGTATCGTTACACTCCTACTATCTGTATCATGTTGTTGCTAGTGGATTTAAAGCTGGTGACTGGAATAACCACTGCAGTGCACTGAACTCTATGTCATGACAATGGAACCAGTTTGATATTACATATCCTTATGCTGAAAGTAACCATTAAACTACAAAAAAAAAACCTCCTCTAATAAATGGATGCACACAATCAGCAAATGTAGTCAACTAACTGAAGCATTCAGTAGCTTAAACTGCTTACAAGCCAGGCTGGGTCCATGGATTTATACGTCTATGTGTTGTAGTACTCGAGTACAGTCTCAAGACCATAAATTAATCTCATCTCGTCTTATCTCGGTATCCGGGTAAGGTGGATTTCTAAAATGCTGTCAAGACCAGCCTGCAACTTTAAATACATACTTATGATTTTATATTTATTGAATACAAACAATCCATTCAAACAGAACAAATCAGACTCTCTGATTGGCTAACGGGGAAAACATTACTACTGTTCTTGGTCAGAATTAATGCACACATTAAAAAATATATATAATGGTCTCACTTCTTTCTGAATATTATTTGTTTGATTATACTGCTCACATAAATTATGGGATATCCTTAACAAAATATTCCCTAATTTTTCTGAGCAGTGTATTTAACGTCGTTATCAGTATTGGAGGCCATTTTCACGTCACACACAACGTTATCTCAAGAGTAGTCTTTAATGTGTACGTTCAAGTTAAAGCAAATTTAGCGTAATCAGTTAACCCAACACACACGTCTTTGGACTGCAGTTCCAGAAATACTCGACTCAATACACCACTCCAACTAGGACCAGCTACAATGCCACATCAGTTACCTTGAATTCTCCTTCCGTTTTTCATTTGAATGTATCATTGACCACAGGATTCATGCAATGTGTGAATAAGTGACTGGAGTCATGACAGGTGTTTCTAATAGCAACTGGTGTTCATATGGTGTTCATAAAACATTCATATGGTTCTCACTGCAAATTAACCATAACAAAATAAATAACATTACACTATTAAACAGACACCTACTATAAAAAGTATAATACCTATTGTAAGGGTATCCTATCTGAGGCTGTGCAGGTTTTGCCAAATCATGGAAGCGATTTACTCCAGACTGATTCGAGGGCTTGTTATCGAAGCTGCGGCGGTCGAAGTAGGACAGCTGTTTTCTGTAGTACTCCTCATCTTCTTCAGGGTCGTAGTGATTGGTGCGGACAACCTCTTCTCCTATTCGTGACTGGGGCTTCTGTGGTTCAGGAGCCCTATGATGGGGAAACAATATATATTAAACGAAGGCAGTGATTTTACATTTACTTTTACCTGTTTTCACTGCAGATAGGATGAACTCAAGGTATTTCATGTTTTATCTGGTTTGCAATACGCATTTTAGGCCTGCTAGACAATTGGGACGGGGAACTTTAGAGTTAGTATTTACAAATAATAATGAATAATACAAATATATAATAATAATAATAATAATAATAATAATAATAATAATTACAAAAAAACTAATAAATAAATAAATTAATTAACAAACAAAAATAATTATGGGATTTCAAACAGATGACCGTTTGAATCATGATTTGGTACAAAAGCATTATCCACAAAAGGCCCCTGAGCAGCAAAGATCGTCAGAGGATCTCTAGTTTGTCAACAAATGTGTGAGAAAATTATTTTTTAAAAATAATTATAGAATTCAAGGAATCTGGAGGAACGTCAGTGTGAAAAAGGCAAGAACACAAGCCTAAACTAAACTCCTGAGATCTCTGATCCCTTATACGGCACTACATCGAGAACAATCATTTATCAATAATGCTGCAAATATGCTGCCTTCTACATGATATATTTTTCAGGGACGTGTGTAGAGAATTTTGAAACGAAAAACGTGAAAGCAACAACCCAGTACAGGTTCACATCTTAAGACGTGTTTGCAGAGAGCACATCATGGATTTGTATCATCTTTGCCAAAAGTATTTTCATTATTGCAACAAGGAATGGCAATATTACAGAATAATAGATGCCTTATTAACCCAGCTTTTTTGGAGTACGTTTGAGCTTTTTGTTAAAAGCATTCAGAGTGAGTTACAACTGATACAATATTCAAATTGTATAATCAAACAAATGTGGGTTAAGGGTCTTGCTCAGGGACCCAACAGTGGCAGCTTGGCAGAGGTGGGATTAGAGCCATCGTCCATAGGGGTCCATAGTCCAGTATTTAATTCGATACACCATCCTTGACATACGTGCAAAGTTCATGTCCTAAATGTGATCATTAGTCTAAACATTCCTGACACCCTGTTTTTAAATAATTGGAGGAACACAATCATACCTGTATCCAGGTTTCTCCTGTTCTAGGTTGTTGAGAGAGTTTGCTTTAGGCACAGGGCCTGGTACACTCACAGGTTTGGGAACATCTGTGGGCTGGTGCACAAAATGACACTTATTTAAATAAATAATTACTTCATCAGATCAGTATTAGCACAAGCAATAACTAGACACAGAAACCAAACAGCCCAATGCAGATAATTTGAGCATGATGATCAAATATACATACCCTGATCCCTGGCAAATCTCCGGTTTCCTTGGCTCTGTCTACAGACACAGAGCGTTTGTTCTCAAACATCCTGACCCTATTGAGAACAGACTGGGGCTTCATGGCTGGGTCCTCCTCTTCCTCTTCCTCTGGATCTTCTCTGGGAGGAGGAGGTTGAGGTTTAGAAACTACAGAGTGGACTGGATCCACTGGAGACCGCACAATCTCAGGTTTAGGAGGAACCATGGGTTCAGAATTCATATGTTCATGCTGCCCTGGTTTGTAGCCACGATTTGGCGGTCCAGGATTATATGTGGGTCTCAAAGAAGCATCGCCATAAAACTGCTTGGGAGGCTCAGGGGAGCGGGGATTGTTAATAGGGAAGCCATGGGGCTCTGGCTCATAAGGTGAGCGAGCATCGTATGTGCCTGGGGGAGGTGGAGGTGGGTCATCATAGCGAACAGGCCCTGGTTTGGTGTGCCGTGGTGGTCGGTTATTGTAAGCAGAAGGCGGCTCGTCGTAGCGGGGCTGAGGAGGACTATAGTCCTGTGTGGGCCCATCCTCATAGGGAGAGCGGGGCTCAAAGCTAAGAGCAGGAGGCTGATGGCCCTGAGGGTATCCTGTCCCAACAGGAGGAGGAGGAGCCTGGGGCGAGGTTTGCTGGTCGTAAGGGGGCCACTGCTCATCATAATGAGGCACACGGTTTTCATAGTGCAGGTGCGCATTGTAGTTGTGAGGCTTTGGTTGTGCATAGCCGCCACCATCATAGCCATAAGGCGGGTGGTCATATTCGCGGTATGGCTGTTTGTCCTGGTACACAGGCTGGTGGCTGTAGGACAGAGAGGATGGAGGAGCTATAGACTGCTGTGGCTGCTGGGGCTTCATCACGTGGTTCACTCGCACAGGTTCATCCACACTGTACAGATCCTGCTTATACATCTGTAGGGAACAGAACACCATAAAAACACATACTATGAGCGCTTGGAAGATCTGCAAAGGATGCACCGGAGGTATGCTGTAATATATAATAAAATATCATTTTAAAAAAATGGATTAAGGAAAAGTGCCACAAATTTAGCTGTATCTGTAAAAACACTAAATTTTAAAGAAAAATAACTTGCACAATATGGTCAATATGCAGCTAACAAGCAGATTATCTACCCCGTTTAACACAGTGTCATGCAATCATATTCGCAACAGGCCGATGTGGTCATGAGTTTTCATTCCTAGACCTAGACCTGATGCCTTTTACTGAATCAGTTTGTCTAAGGTGTAGCTTCTGCCTGGATGGAATGAAAACCCGCAGCCACACAAGTCCTTCGCAGATAGGACTGGACACTGGTTTAACATATCCAGCTCTACATGTCTATTATTTGATAAGAAGCCTTTCAGGACTCACATGCACATATATTTAGTCAAAAGTGTCTTTAGTATCCAGCTGGAAGACGACTTCTTATTATAAATGTTTTCATTGTTATGTAACACTATTAGCTCTTTCATGCCTGATAGGCTACTTCTCAAATTTTCAGTAGCCTGAAGACAGTAGAATATTAATGTAATTGCCTGTTGGGCAAAAATAGTGAGATTGTACAAACAGATGGTTGCTGATGTGTTGCATATAATAAACTGCATTCATTACGTTTAGCATACTGTCTGCAGGTTAGATTGACATGCAGTCAGAGGAACATTCTTGCAAATCAGGTCAAGATCAGTTTGCAATTTTATATTCTACTGATACTGCAATCTACACAGCCTGCTGATGCACAAATGGTTTCTGACAAAAACAGTGCTTTCAACCTTTAACTTCTACTACGACTACTACTACGACTACTACTACTACACAAGACAAGCTGAAAGAAATATCAACTATTAGGAGCCATGCAAAAGGCAGACAAGGCGACAGTGAAGAGATTGATTGCGACAGGCCTCTGTTCTGGGATCACGCAGATGTGCCTGGGCCTCTTCCTTGCCCCCCCCACCTCTCACACAGGCCCATAAGGTGCAGGTGTACCAGTCACCCACTGTTGTGACAAAGGCACACGTAGCTCACGCATGGGTGGGTACAGCATACATGCAGACAGCGGCGTAGGAGGAAAATCAGAATTGTGCAAAAGGCAGGCAGCTTAAAAAGAGTGAAGTAATGGAGTCGTGCCCTTGGTACGACTCGTGGCAGTGCTACTAGTGCCGGTACCTTTGGATGTGGGTTGGGCGTGAGTGACTGGTGGGGGTCGTGAGTTGGGGCCTGAATGAGCTCAGGGTCGGGCTGGGGCTCAGGATCTGGGGCAGGGAGGTAAAATGGCTCGGCCTGAGCTGTGCCACTTGGCTCCTTGGGGTTCGTACCCGCTAGCGGTGAGGCAGGCTCAACAGCAGGGGGCACTGCTGCCACTGCAGGGTGGAAGGAGGGCATGGCCACAGCAGTCTCAGCCTGCTGTGGAGTATGGGGCACACAGGTTATAGACACGCCACCAAAAGCACACAGCATTTTCACTTTAGTTCTCATATGAAGCAAGTGCTTTACACTTTCCAGCTGCTATAGAAAACAGTCCATTTGATGTTTAGCATATATAACAATGTATAACACAATCTACAGCATATTTATCACATAGGGTAGTGTTCTTGACTCACCTACAACACAAGCAGTAGCCCTATTCAGATGGTAATGATTTCCCATGGAGTTCAATTCAATTTCTCACTCAATTATGGAATGAGAAACTTTTTGTGACAGCACAACACATTTTCTATAGTATTTATGAAGCAAGCACATATTTCCAAATAGACCGGAGAACTTTGCAGTGTGCAGATCCATTTTTACATCAACAGTCTTGACGTTTTGAGAATGGCACAAATTTTGGTTCCCTGTTTTTTTTGTCCTACTGTCAGATGTTTATATGGTATAATGAAGTATAACTCTAAGAATGATGGCAACCCAGTGCTTGGAGTTGAACAAAGTTTATGGCCTTTTATAGTTAATAATAATTATTAACAACTACAATAAATGTTCCTTCTTATATTCAAGACTTCTACCAACAAGTATACATTTTTTTAAAGGTCGCTTTAAAACTTTTTTTGAAAATCTCTGGACAACTTCTTCCAGGAATTTAGACCAAAATATTGCCAAATCCAGACCCATAGTTCACTTTAGTACGTGGACTGTTGCACCCATATATTAACTTAATACCATCTGAACAAGGCTACTGATAGTAGAAAATACATTTTCTCATATGCATTGCCTGGTCAAAAAAAATAAAAAGAAAAGAAAAGAAATTCACACATATATGGTGTTGGACCAAATTTAGCTTAGAGTATATACATTTACAGCATATTGCTCTCCTTATATTGTCCTATTTAATTATGTAATGTCATAAAATGTATTTCCATCCATTCCATAACAAAGATTTTTTTTTCATCAGCGTCCTTAAATCACAACCATAACTTTCTGATCGAAGGCGTTAAAGTGTATGCTTACTTAAAACAAAACTGTAAAAATAAAATAAATAATGTAACATTTTGTGTATTGACCTTGAGTGTGTAATATTGGTATTTTTTACCACTGATCTTACAAGCTCCAGTAACTCAAAGCAGATATTAAAATGAATACGTCTATGACAACCTTAATAAATGGAATTTACAACCCCTGCCCCCACTAAACACATACAACTACATGCACCCGTGGCATTGCTCGTATACCGTACCTGCTGGGGAGCTGGCATCTTAAATCCAGCAGGTTCAATGCGGTTAATGGGTTCAGGTTGGGCTGATGGGTGCTGGTAGCCAGGGTAGGCTGGTACATCCTGGATGACAGGCGGATCCTCTCGAACAGGCTCTGAGGAGCGAGTGATGGCAGGTTCACTGGGTAAGCCCACCTCATCATTCAGGGTCTCGTCCAGTTCCTGGTCTGTGTAGGCACCTCCTTCTGTATCTGTATCTTCATAGTCAGAAGTATGCCGGCTGTCTGTGCTGTACATGCTGTACTCGCTGCCTGGTGCCGATAGGTAGGACAGGCGGTCATCGTGGATGTCCAGGTCATCCTCTGGTGCTCCGTCAGCCTGGGTACAGCAAAAGGTAGAGGAACGTAAAGAGAATTGAGAAGTAGAACACATAAATGTTATGTTATATCATAAATCCTCTTTTTTATTACATGGGTCAGACAAAATGTAAAACTACAACAGCTAAAGCACTTAAATGGATTTTATGGACGTAATAATAATGGATATGGCTATTTTATTAAATACACAAAGTCAGTCATTTCATTTAATCATTTCAAATCAGGTTGGTAACCACTGCAAAAACTGATAAATCAGTTCTATTAATAGTAAAATTAAGTAGATAAAATATTTTAAATTAAATAACTAAATAGATTTAAAATAATGAGTCCTCGGCGATAATTTACTGGAGGCACATCAAATCAATTTTTTTTGACTGGGGTATCCATTCATTCATTGTCTTTCGCTTAATCCACACAGGGTCGTGGGCCAGCGAGCACCCACCCGGCAACTTTGGGCACAAAGGGAGGAACAACCCCAGATGGGGCGCCAATCCATCGTAGGGCACGCATGCAGGGCCACTTTTAGAGATACCAATTAACCTAACACGCATGTATTTGGACTGTGGGAGGCTGTCCCACCCTGGGATTGAACCGGAGACCTTCTTGTTGTGAGCCACCGTGCTACCCTTGAGGGGACCACTTCATAATAAAGGTTTCATTTTTGTGAGCAGAGCATCTGAAAAGAGTGGCGATTAGTAGTGGCTGTAGTCCTCCTCAAGAATGAACAGCGTATCTACATTATGTCCTCATTCACTGCTTCTTTAATTAGCCACCTACTTTTCTAAGAAATGTCTTGAGATTCTACTAACCTAGTTTGAATTTCGTTGTGTAGAACACAATTACAGTTAAGGAATCTTAAACCTAACTAAGGTGAAACAGACACATGAGATTTAAAAAGCTCTGCATTTACAAATGCTTACCTTGCCTTCAGAAACCCAGACCAGCTGGTTCTGCTGTTGCTGGATGTTCTCTTTCAGTGCACCATACCACCCATCATTCATATTGTTCAAATTAATGGTGGCTAATCAGATATAAAGAAAACAATTAGTTTGTGCCACTTTAAAAGCAGCACATTTTTTCCTCTTACCTTTTGGAAGTTATTTAGAAAATGCTTTCCACTGCACACTCAAAAAATAAACTGGCCAAACTGAATGTTGTGTGGCTTACATAGGTCCAGCTGGCATCAAACCTACAGACTGAATCTGAAACTTTCCATTACCAATAGAAATAAGTGTGCAGTGGAAAAAAAAGTTTCAACCACCATTTGCTGTTTTTACACGTACTGGTGAAAAGGTGATGGTTGTTCTTCCTTAGTTTGAGAGCCCGCTCATATAGTTTCCTGGCACTTTTCCTGGACTCAGGGCACAGCCTGGTCCTCATGTTTTTCACACCCTGTTTGCTGTCTGGGTTCAGGAATACCACAATAGGGTACCACTGAGCATAGTTCAGACGGTCCACAGCGTTAGGCGTGATGTCCAACACTGCATGCTTATCCTAGCAGAATACAAAAAGCAAGTACCTAGGTGTGAGCATGAACCAAGCATGTTTGGAGATTAAGACAGCTGAGTGCAGAAGCAGACAGGTGTTTTATGCTGTGTTAAATGACTGGGACTTACTCGATCAATGATCTGTTTAATGGTATGGAGACGGATGATTCCAGAGCTACGCTGGTCGGTCCCTGCATCTCTGGGCTCACTCTCTGAAATAATGTAGACAAAATCCTGATTAATGCTAATAAAGGAGAGTAACGTAATTTCAATTCTATGTATGTCCTGTACATATGCAGTATTGACAATAAAACTACTTGACTTGACTTGACTAAACATTTAACTACACTTGACCAGTCATCAGTCATGCATTACCATTGTTTGGAGGTATGCAGGCAATCAAATGGAACCTTTTTTGCACTGGTTCATATGATATGGCTATGAGACAATAATGACGGATAAACTAGCCCCAGCTGTACAGGATTCAAGTATTACTATGCACAGAATACATTAAATGAGAAATTTTATAAAATAATTGCACAAGTAGGAATATCATACAGGTCCTCAAAACTTTTTTTTTAAATAACCGATAAAATAAAGGGAGGGAACCATACTCACTCGCAAGCTCAAAGACGTCAGTCTGCTCTCTTGAAAGTTTCTCTCGGGCAACATCGGCAATAGGACCAAATATTACCACAGGTCTCAGGAAACCAGCTTCTCATTGAAAAAGCATCCGCAAAGCAAGTTAGTAAAAGGAATCCACAAACTCCAATACCCTATTTAGGTAAATTAATTACTGCTTCTGTTAAGCCCTCACCTTCTCTAAGTACCACTCTCTCATAGGCAGGGAACTTAGTCTGGACAGGCTGTGCTGAGAGGTCTTCTCTACTTTTCCTCAGGTTTCTCTTTGAGCTACGCAGGCCACGGAACCTCCAGAAGTCTGCCCTGTCCCCCCCTGCTGTTTTAGGAAGCGTGTACTGCACACTGGACAGCTGCTCGGCTCTGGAAATGAGAAAAGATTCAGCATGATACAAAATATCAAATCTAAAACAGGTCATTTTTGTGATTGCTGGGTTGTGTAATCTGGTCTCACAGTAAGTATTTTAACCTCTGACTTCACTAAAATATAAAACACCCTAGATAATCTAGTACCTGTTCTTATTGGGGATGATTCCTCTTTCCACCTCTTGATGGTTCTTTCCAATACGGATGGCGAGCCAGGAGCCCAGCTTGCCATTGTACAGTGTATCTACTACTCTGAATACCTCGCCTTTATTAAAGCTCAGGCCGTATGGTGACTCCTTTTCGTACTCGAAATGCGTCCTGATGTAAAAGGAATCTCCCACGTCTGATTCTACAATTCGCCGGTACACTACAGTGCACAAAGGAGACAGTAAAAAATCTTAATATGTAACTGAATGTACAGTTATACATAACAAAAAAAACGAAAAATAAATGATGCTTTCAATAAAATCTGAAAACAGCCAACATCCTCACCATCCTTCTTTTTCTGGGCCAAAATAGTAACATCTTCTCCTTTGGGCAGATCCAGAAGAAAGAGCACAGCCTCTTCTCGGATAATGTTTGCAAAGTCTACATTATTTACCTGCAGAGAGCACAGAAAAGATAAAGACCACTGTAATGCATGTCTAAAAAAAAATCAATAACCATGCTGCAAATACTCACAAAAAAATAAAAAAACAAAACATAGGAGTCAGTGTGTAGTACAAAAGCCCTGCTCATTGTTCTCAATAAGGATTCAAAGTGGTAGGCAGACTTGGCAGCAAAGCAAGAGAACTGTGTACCTCGCTAAGGAAACCACCTTGAAAATAAAAGTACTTAATACAAGACATGAATTTGTTTAGACAGCAAGCAAGGCAGAGTTTAAGAATCAAACCGCCATAAAACAACAACTGCCACCACAAAAACATATAAAACTAGAACACTAAAAATCCCCTCTTCCCAGGGCATTTAAGCTCCTTCTTAATCAACTGAGCTAAATCATCATTCAAGCATGTTACGATGCAGACAAGCAAAAATATTTCCACTCTATTTAACAATTCTTAATTGCAGTATCTGTCCAAACTGTTTGTGGGATTTAATCACTTTAATACTGTTGTCATGGCACGAAACCTTTACCTAATAAATCCTCAACCTTACATTTCCCATTCAAACCATCATATAATTGAAAGTCTGTGCTGTAAACACACATGTAATTGTCCAAACTGCAATATCCTCAGACTTGTATAACTTATCTTTGTCAATCATCTTAATCTTTGAGTACATTCTGTAATACAGTGGGTACAAAAAGTATTCAGACCCCTTAAAATTTTTCACTGTTTCATTGCAGCCATTTGCTAAAGCCAAAAAAGTGTATTTTATTTGTCATTAATGTACACTCAGCATCCCATATTGACAGAAAAAAACAGACATGTAGAATCGTTTGTAAATTTATTAAAAAAAACAAACAAAAAAAACCAGTCAGCTATCACTGCAACACTCACAGATTGGCCCACCGCAGCTGAAAGCCTGCATAGAGTTAGCCAAAAAACACATGAAAGACTCCCAGACTATGAGAAATAAGATTCTCTTGTCTGATGGGACGAAGATCAAACCTTTTGGCGTTAATGCTAAGCCTTGTGTGGAGAAAACCAGGCACTGCTTGTCACCTGCCCTAAACAATCTCAACAGTGAAACATGGTGGTGGCAGCATCATGCTATGAGGGTGTTTTTCAGTTGCAGGGACAGGATGACTGGTTGCAACTGAAGCAAAGATGAATCTGGCCAAGCACAGACATATGCTGGAAGAAACCTATTCCAGAGTGTTTAGGACCTCAGACTGGGCCAAAGGTTCACCTTCCAACAAGACAATGACCGTAAGCACACAGTTAAATTAAGTGTCTTTGGAACAACTATCTGACCAGTCTTCTCTGGCCCAGCCAGAGCCCTGACCTAAACCCAATTGAGAATATCTGGAGAGACCTGAAAATTGCCATCTACCAACGTTCAACATCCAACCTAATGGAACTGAAGAAAATCAGTAAGAAGGATTGGCAGAGAATCCCCAAATCAAGGTGAGAAAAACTTGTTGCATCAATCCCAAGTAGACTCATGGCTGTACTAGCGCAAAATGGTGCTTTTACTAAATACTGAGCAAAGGGTCTGAATACTTATGACCCCGTAATATTTCAGTTTTTCCTTTTAAATACATTTGCAAAAACTTCTACATGTCTGTTGTTTTCTATCAACATGGGATGCTGAGTGTACATTAATGAGAAATTATTGGGTTTTTTTTTATTTTAGCAAATGGCTGCAATAAAAACAGAGTAAAAAAGTTAAAGGGGTCTTTCTATACTCTCCGTACCCACTGTAGATTTTAATTCTGTACATGTGTCTGTACATGTGCGCTGATGAATGGCAAGAAAAATATTTTCTTGCAACTCTATCCATGTTCTCTGGGAATAGGCACCACAGCCCTTGCATAAAATATTTCTTGGTCAGAGGAGGAACATAAACAAAACCTACTGTTTTCCCAGTACAGCCCGTTAACAAGCTAATAACAAATTAATTACCGGTACCAAGCCACATGGAAAATCATAACAATTAAATCAGTTTGATTCCAACATAAGACATTTCTGGCCTCCAGTGTGGCAGGTTTAGTCAAAGAACAGCCAAAATGTAGTTATTTCAGTTATTTTCTTATCAGAATTGGGTATGAAGGTATGATTCAATAGCAATGCATAAATAATGTAGACCATCAATCTCACCCAAACTGCAACATTACACAACAGATGTACAGGTAGGCCAACAACCAACATCAATTGTCTTAGTAATTGTTGGGAAACTATCTAAAATATTTGGAACTGCATTAAAGGGACGGCTGTATCCTAAATATAGGATGATGGTGGTGGTGGAAATCACCATTCCATTCCATTTTTACCATGAGTCAATATTTCAAGACCGCACACTGGTATGATGTTAAATATGTAAAATCAGTATGTGTACCTAAAAAAAAAAAAACACTCAAAAACACAAAAAAAGCACACTGCAGTTGAAGGTACAGCATGCTTAGATGATCATGTTTATTTGTTGAAAGTGATTGTTGCTAGTGCATTAAAGGCCTCACCCTGAGTATCTGGTCTCCCTCCTCCAGACCTTCTTTGGCAGCGGGACTATCCTCCAGCACACCAGCCACGAAAATGCCCACGTCATTTCCTCCAGCCAGCCGCAGTCCCACACTCTCACCCTTCTTAAACTTCACCAGCTTCATACTGGGTCTACATTGCAAACAGATACATTTTTGTAATAAACCTTTCTTTGTGATAATTGGAAGCAGCATAGTTGGTTTTCAATTTGCCTACATTTTATTATGTCACTTTACTACTGTGTTATCTTCACTGGTTCCCAGAACCTTCAGATTATTTCACTACCATCAGATTTATTTAGCGTTTGGCCCTTTTGCACTGGATTAACATCCTCTTTCTTAGAACTGTTGAAGAATGTGCCCCCATTCTTATGTGTGCAAAGCAGGAACTGGGGGGAGACTGTATGTAAAACAACGTTGTTCATTGGGACATCTTGGCTTTACCACAAGGAAGGTACCTTTCTCAGCACAGGAACCCTGACTGATACGGTAACTGGTCAGCATGCATGTGTGAGATATTGGTCCGGATGTAGTGACAAGTATAGAATGATTTTTCCAGACTTCCAGATGCATGTACCTTGTTGAGCTCAGCTTATTATACTCATACACTGGTAGCTGTATAAACAGCTAAATGTATCCCTATGGAAAAAAAAAAAAAAACCCCACAAACAAATAAACTCACAGTTAGGTCAAGCCTGTGGGCAGTGCAAATGCAAAAAAAATAAAATACAATTTTTTTTTAAAAAAAAGCATGCAAGCCTTACTACATACTTAATCTGAATAAGGGCTTCTGCTAAAAGTTCAAATTAGCATATGTCTTCAAGACAGGAGAACTACCTCAGAATGCTGTCATCGGGGGTTACACTGGGCACAGGGGCATCAGTTGGACTAACGGGCAAGTCCACGTCAGGTTGGCCAGGCTGGGCATACACAGGCTTTGGCTCTGTGCACACAAGTAAAGACTGTAAATACATGGTACTGCCTGTTTAGTTCTTATAGCATAAACCTAACACGGAGATATACAAGATAAATATTGATGTGTTTTACATCGCATTTAACACAATTTACACTGCATGTGTGTGACACAGACGGACACACATCATCATGGGATAGTTTATATTCTCACCCTCTCACTCACCCTCTCACTCACCCTCTCACTCACCCTCTCACTCACCCTCTCACTCACCCTCTCACTCACCCTCTCACTCACCCTCTCACTCACCCTCTCACTCAC
>JAVSBV010000029.1:2509342-2551617 GCA_033117975.1 Parotocinclus spilosoma | reverse complement strand
TTATAATTACGGTCACTCTTTTTTGAGTTAGGCTATAATTTCATGTCCCTAATAAAATAAACCTTTACAGCAAGACTGTCACAGACTCTTTTCTTGTGTACTCTACATTCCATACAGTATGTTACAGTAATATCACTGAAAGTATGTTTCCAAAAATGCACATATATGAATAAAAAGTCCAAATGTAGTGGATTACAGTAAAAATGAACTGACTTATAAGAAAACAACAGATGTTATAATGTCTGTTGTTCGCTGTAAAATATGACATGTAATACTGTGTCTGTAATGCCATCAGCTGTTAGTGTTTTGACAGTGGTTGTGCAGTGATTGACTTTATGTTCCTCTTGAGTAGAGAGTCTGTGCTAATGTTCTGAAGGAATGATTGGATACTGAAGCAGGTCTGCTGTGTTTTAACAGAGTTAGTGTATGTAGGGAAATGCAGAGTTGGTATTTAGTTAAGAAAATGTGCTTTCGAACAGGAAATGAACTGTTTGGCTATTTGGATGAGGTAGATGTGATGCTGTATTTAGAGTCTTGAAAAAGTATCTTAAGTATTGGTAAACGCTTGTTAGCAATCGTAAAAAACTAAAATTATTTTAACTCAGAATTTACACCATAGTTCTGGTTTAAACTGGGTAGGAACACTTATCAGATATGATATAATAGAATAAAGTTCAAATCAATTACATATTATGAGCTATATTAAACCTATAAGCACAGAAGCTCAGATGTATGGGTGCTCTACATGCATTTATCAACAGCATAAACTTACTTCTGTCATACATCTTAAATATAGTATTACAACTTAAGATTAATATATAAAATATATAAACGTGGCCAACTAGAATCATGTTTTAATCCCTACTTTATTCTCTGACATATTGACTAGAACACATTTAACTAAAAAAAAATGCGTCCTCAACGCGCTACCGTAATACTGCTAAAATATGAGCCGCGATATTTATGTGCGGATAGCTTTTGGCGCACTACTCGTCTCCTCTCTGAAAAAAAATGTGAAGTTAGCGGGTGACTCTACATTAAATTCCACTACCGTATCAAGGCTAATCTGAGCTAAACCGTCACTCGTTCTAAATCAGAAAGAAGGTATTCATTTGGCGCGTGGTTCTCACAATCATCGCATTTGCAGTTGCTCGCATCAGTAACACAAGGCTACCTGCATGTAATGCAATGCATGTACGTTAACAGTCCGTGAATGCAACGCTTAACAACGCGCTAGAAAGCAGACGATGTAAAAGAATTCGGCCAGACGTTTTCTATTGCTTGTTCCTCGGATGTCCCTACATAAGAATCTACTGAGCAGGGAGAAAAACATAAAAATAAATCTTTATTTGTCAGCACTTTTTAATTTCTTGAGGACTATGTGGAATCAATACAAGGAAGGAGGAAGCAATAAAAATATTTTTTTATTTTAAAATAACATTTATTTAACCTACAATTAAATTAAAGTGAATCTGGAAAAAAAACAAAAATGAACAGAACAAAACGGTTGGCTCTCCATCGGAGGGCGGAAATGATAATAAAAAAAAAATTCAACCATTTAAATATATATTTTTTGTATTCTTCAAATATGATCGTCGGCGGATCCGCGAAACAAGCAATCAAAAAAGTCTGTAGTAGAGCAGAAACTATCTGAACTCTTTAACCAATCGTGCTTTGGAACGAGGCTAGGACCGCCCACTTAATTAACATAACCGTGAAGAAATAAATTAATGTGGAAATACATTAATAAATAAATCAAGAAATGGGGAAATATATAAACAAATATGTCTTAAAATACACCAATAAATAAAGAAAGAAATGTAAAAATACAGAAAAACGCCGAATAAATGTTGATATGTGGAAATGTATAAATAAAAATAAAAAGCAATTACATTTTCAGTGTGCCCCTTTTCATAACAAAAATGTCTTAATTATTGATTTATTTCTTTATAAATGTGTTTATTTATTAATTTTTTTAATTTTTTGGGCATGTTAGCATGGTAACTATATTTACATTTCCATTTACAGCATTTAGCAGACACCCTTATCCACAGTCCCAATATTAAATCGGGTGTTTTCAATGTAAAATATTTGGCACCGGATTTGAAGACAAAACTAATATTTTTTTTAGATTATGACTCCAAACTTCACCCATGCACCAGTGTTTCTTGCGTAACATCTAGTAATATTATGCCTTACATTCATTTTTATAAACATAGAATTTGTCATTAGTATTTAGTATTTATTCTCAAAGAAAGCCTCAGTGGAAACTGCTTAGAGGTTTCTACTTAATATATAAACCCCCAGAGCAACAGAATGGCTGTTGTTGGGCACATATAATACAGTACTATTAAACCACATAACCAATAGCACAATATATTAGTGATTCTAAAATATTAATATTATTGTAATAAGTATTATTATTATTACTATTATTATTATTGGGCAGCACAGTGACTCAGCAAGAAGGTCCTAGGTTAAATACCAGGGTGGAGCAGCCTCCGTTCTTTCTATATGGAGTCTGCATGTCCTCACCATGTCTGTGTGGGATTACTCCAGGTACTTTGGTTTCCCCCCACAGTCCAAAGACATGGGGGTTAGACTAATTGTTTAACTGATAATCATTCATTATTTTTTTAAAATAATTATTATAATTTAATTGATACATTTTCCATATCCACTTAATCAAATTCAGGGCCACTGGAAAGGGATAGCTGACACCACATTAGTAATGGTAGTAGTAGTGTCAGTATTGGTTGTGTTAGCAGTGTGCATTTGCTTACTCTCTCTGTATCATTATCATAATCGTTATGATTAATATTATTCATATTGTTGTAGTTGCCTCAATATAAGTACTTATATTAAACTTTACATTTGAAATGAATAGAGCAGGTTGTGTATGTCGTTTCCCTGTGTGTATTGTTTCACTGATCCCTCCAAAATGGCGGACGCAGATTGTTGGGGTGAGAAATTTACAGAACATCAAACTGTTTATTCACACTAATGATTTACACACTTTGACGGAGAGTTATAGCGTTTAATTGTCTGCTCCAATAAAATGCTTTTCAAAAACGATCTTATAGATGCGGACAGTTTCGAACCAGGAACGGCCATTAAGAAAGCGGCAGCGCATGACAAGTGGGAAGGCGAGGATGAGGATGAAGATGTGAAAGTTAGTAGCTGAGCGCTAACATTTTCTCTAGTAGTATTGCTTGTTTTTCTCCTTTATTTAGTATGAGCAGCAGTAGAATTATTCAGCATGTATTCTACAGATAATAGTAAGAATAATACTTTAATAACGTTAGCTGAACAGCAAGTCTGAATGATGGTCGATTAATTAGTCATAATATTGACTACGTTAGTAGTGTACTAGTAGTGATAGTAATGACGCAGGATGTACCTGATGAAATGGATTATATTAAAACATTTCTTACTATTGATTCATTGCTGGGGATTGCTTACATAATATATCTTCGGAATATTGATGAGTATTGCATACATAATGCCTATTACTTTTTTGCTTATCATAATATACATAATACATTTTCTCGCTGTTTCTTACTTGCAAGTTATTACGTCCATGATACATATGTTTTGTCTGTCGTTTACACAATTCTTGCTGTCAAGTCAAGTCAAGTGAAAGCCAAATATTTTAATCAGCTTGTGCAATCTCATATGTTATATTTCATATTCTCTTTGTTAGTTCATGTAAGGGAATCTACTGACACAAAGTAGAATAGTGATAAAGGACAATGCCTATTAATAGAAGTGTTTACAGGTCAAGTAGCACAGAGTCTTCCATTAGCTTAACTGTTTGGTGTGATTAGATGGGGATTTCACTCTCCAATTGCATGCATCTCAAGCAAAAGTAATTCCATGGTTTCACACACAGATCACATGCTTGGGACTTTGACTAATGGTAAAGTTCTGCCCATGTTCTGCTTTGTGAAACTGTATAAATTGCACATATACTTCAGTTGACAGTGACTTTTCATGCACAGTGAAGTGTTGCAGATGCTGTGGTAGTGGGTAGTATTAGTGATTTTTAATCGTAAATAGGTTGTGTTTTGAAAACTGTATCCGATCGAATAGAATTGTTGCATCTACTCATCTGAATATTTTATTACCTGGTACTTTTTTGTTATTAAATACTTTTTACAATATGCACTTCTAACTTTTAGATTATACATTTCTGACTCTTAATTATGTGAAACAGACATTTTGAGCATTGGTTATTATTTTGGGTAATGTCAGGTTGACAAAAATCATTGTCAGTGTTATAGCAGCTTAAAGGTATTAGTGCGTTTGTAACTCCACAACTAAGATTCCACATTCATATTTGACCACATTATTGGTGGCACAGTGATTAGTGCTGTTGCCTCACAGCTCCAGAGACCTGGGTTTGTTTATTGCCCCAGCCTCTTGTGTGGAGTTTGTATGTTTTCTCTCTGTCAGTTTAAACCCCCACCCCCCCGACTACAAACACATGCACTCACAAACACAAGTCAAATGGCATCTCTGAAGTGATGAATGGGCATTCTGTCCAGGGGTGGCTTTCATTCTCCATCCTATAGCAACACACTTCTGTAACACCTCAGCAAAAGTAAATAGTGTTAATGCACATTCATGCTACTCTAAAATCCTCTAAAAGTTAATGAAATTATTATGATTTTACTTAATGTGAGCCAATGCTGTTAATGTTCCATGCCTCTTTTTGCAGGATAACTGGGATGATGAAGAGGAGGAAGAAGATAATATCACAGAGACAAAAGCAGGTGAATTAAAGAACAATTTGAGTTACTAGAATCAGCTGTTGTTTCACTGGTCTGATTTAACTTGGCTTTTATTTTCCAGTGGCAGTGGCAAAGCCGTCTGAGAAGAAGAAACTTAGCGATAAAATTAAAGAGAAGGAGAGTTTACAGAGGAAAAAACAAGAAGAGCTTAAAAAGAGGGTGAGTGATTCACGTCACAGAGATTTTGTAAATACGAGTTACTGGGTTTATGTGCTGGTCACTTACTATACTGCTCACAAAAATTAGGGGATACTTCAAAATAAATTCTTTCATAATGTAATATCCCATATTTTTTGTGAACAGTGTACTTTGGAGTGAGGGGTTTGTATAGACTCCTGCTTGCTAACTCATAACAGAAAAAGACATTTCCCATAGTTATGTTTGTAGTCATTGCACTGTTGCCAGTAACCACTATAACCAGTGATCAGCTGATCAGTCTCATATAACTGATTATCTTCCGGTCACACACAACTTGTGACAGTGGCACAAACACAGCACAGCGCTTTAACTAATGCAGAATTTAGTTAATGTACAGACATTTGAACATGGCTCAGCCACACGCGTGTTTGTTTATAAGACTGGTGCATCTATAGTCTTAATGGCAAAATTCATTGTACAACAGTAATTATTTGAGAGTATTTATTTATAGTAATAAAATACGCACTGAACCTTTCCTTATTTGTTTTTTTCAACCCGCATTTCATTTCATTCAACTTTCGAGTGTTATAATAGCAATTTACATACATTTTTAAAAGTGCCGTTTTGCTATTATGTGTTATGCAATTATATACAATTATAGGCAACACTGTTCTAAACCTATTTATATAACCTATAACCTACAGGGGTTAGACAATGAAACTGAAACACCTGGTTTTAGACAAAGGTTAGACTATAGCAGCCCGGCCGTGTATATTGACCCTGTGGATCCTAACGGACAGTTTTGGTGGAAACAGGAGAGTTGAGGTACACATTTAATTCTGCTGTGATTTGGTCAGTCGTGGTTTTATGTTTTTTTGGATACAATCCGGGTTAGCACCCGAACATCCCTTTTAGACAGCTTCCTCTTGTGTCCACAGTTAATCCTGTTGGATGTGGTTCGTCCTTTTTGGTGGTATGCTGATATTACCCTGGAATACCGTGGCTATTGATACATCACAAACTTCCCACACTAAAATGACAGGTGTTTCAGTTTCATTGTCTAACCCCTGTGTATGTATATAAAAAAAGACTTTGGAAAAAATAAAATATTATTAGGGCCCTAATATAATATTAATAGGGCCCTATACTTGTGTGAAATAACTGTTATAGTACTATCGCTTGCTGTTTCTGCACAGCCAGTTAAACAGAACATTTCCAAGCTAGACATATGTAACATTATACCCGTGTATTTAGACAAAAGGCAGTTAGTTCACACACAAAACAAATTTAAGATATTACTTGTTTTATTTTTTGTGTCGTTTATGTGGTAGACACACTCATCTAGAGTGACTTACAAAAGATACTAACAAAGTATAAACCAAGCAATTGCGAGTTAAGGTCCTTCCTCAAGGACCTAACAGTGGCAGCACTGGGACTTTCTAGTGAGTACTTTCATACCTTAACTATTGTACCTCCAGTACAAAGAACAAAGCAATAACTTGACCAGTTTTGTGGCAATGTCTACAAGCTTAGGCCTACACTACCTGCCAGAAACAGCAGTAAATACACTGCTCACAAATGGGTATATGGGAATATTTCAAAACAAATATGAAGTGAGTAAAAAAGAAAGCATTTGATTTTATTTAATTAAACAAGATTACCAGAAAAATAAATGAAAAGTCAAAGAAAGTTGTTTGGTTATGCAAATGAAATGCAAACTCAATTATGCTGATTGAGTAGAAAAAGACATATTTATGAGGTTAACAGAAGTATGTTAAACTGACTGTTCAGTAGGGTGTATGGGCACCCAAAACTGCCACAACACTGACACTGATGGGGCATGGACGGAATCAGATTGTCCAGCAGTTCTTGTGTGGTCCTTATTCATTTTGAAATATCCCTTAATTTTTGTGACAGTTAGAAGAATCTAATGACAGTACTGAAATCACACCTGAGGAGGAGCTTGAAGAAAAACTCAGACTGAAGAAACTGCAGGAGGATTCCGACTTGGAACTAGCAAAAGATGCATTTGGTAAGCAATTTCCTCAAATCTCAAAATCATATCAAGTTCATGCTTTATCTGTTATCATGTAAAAGATTTAACGAGTAAAAGATGTTTATCTACACAGTATATAGTAATGAGGATAACATTTTATGTTCTGTATCCACCAGGTATTGTATCAAATAACGTAACAGGAATAGATGCCATGAGTCCTTCCTCCAAAGATGATTTCACAGAATTCGAGAGGATGCTGAGAGAAAAAATTAGTCCATTTGAAAAGTCAATACACTATTCCAGCTTTTTAGAGTCACTGTTCAGAGACCTGTGTCTTTCACGTCAGTATTGCTTTCCTACAATTTAAATATTTTCATAATTGCTTAATCTAATTCACGGATGTGAAAAGGCTGTTGGCTAACCAGCAGCACAGAACACAAGGAAGGCGCCTGTTCTAGACAGGGCGACAGTTTTTTGTGATTAAATTACTTCTGATCAAAGTTGAAACATATTGCGGTTGATTTGTGACAGATGGTTTGTTTTTTACAGTGGAAGTTGAAGACTTGAAGAAAATTAACAATTCGCTCACAGTACTGCTCAGTGAGAAGCAAAGACAGGAAAAGGTAAGCTGACAGAATGTGGCATGTATAGATTTTTCTGGGTTTTTAACAGTGGAGTACATGCATATTGGATTTTATTCTAATGGTATTCCAATTAATCTAAGGCATCTGATGGAGTTACAGTCAAAGGTCTGGGCAAGCCAGCCAGGTTCTCCATCAAACTTGGCAAACCCTGTCTTTATGAATTGTATTGTAGATGGGGTTGTACAGAGTCACTGAGGTATTTATGCAAACCAGTACACCTCCACTGTTTGGCCACTGATAGGATTTGAATCTTGGACCGTCTAGTCCAGTACCTTAACCACTAGCAAATACTCAGTGATTGCAGCTGACTCAACATTAATTTTCATACCGGTTTAATACGGTGCTTACGGCCCAAATCTTGACAGTTTGCCAGTTCACGTGTACACAGGAAATATACACACAGTTTTCTTCACTCTTTTACACTGTAAAGACAACACTTGACCAAAATCATCTTTGGAATGTGGCTGAAAACCAGAATAGCCAAAGGAAATCCTTACAGGCATGGTAAGAACATGCAAACTCCAGACAAGTGAATTCAAGGCTGGGAATCTACATCGCAGATGCTTCTGTTGATATGAAAAAAAAATCATCCTGTGTACTGGACAGACTTCTTAAATTGGATTTGTGGTTCTGGGTTCGATCCCCAGGTGGGACAATCTGTGTTTGCTCCAGTTTCCTACCACAGTCCAAACACATGCATCAAGTTAACGCTAAATTGGCCTGATCTTAAATATTTTATCTCGTGTATCAATATAACCATGCGTTTGTAAAATTATAAAATATCCACTGATGTTGATAGCGACGTTAACAAGCAAAACAAATAAACTTGAATTGGCAGTAGTGAGCACTGAATATCCTGTTTCACATTTTTGTTTAAATAAATCAATTTTAACTCCTGTTGCTAAATTAACAGCAAACTAAAGGAAAGAAGAAAAAGAAAGGTGTTTTACCAGGAGGTGGTTTAAAAGCCAAGCTGAAGGATGACCTCGATGCCTATGGCGAGTTTGATGGCGGTTATGCACAAGACTATGAAGATTTTATGTGACCCCAGCTTTACACTCTGTCACATTCCTTGAGTGCTGGAATATATGCTCCCTACAGCCAGACCCACGTCCAGAGCCATGCTAGAAAACTGAACATCCTTCCATGTAACATACTAGCCTCAGCTTAAGTGGTTTATTCTGAGAAACACATGACCACAGCATTATTGTCTGGTTTACATTGACTATAGGTCTGTCCCGTTTTGGAAAAACAGTGATAGTTAATACCCTATTCTAAAAGGCAGAAGTAAAGTAAAAACTGACAATGTGAAACCAAGCCTTCACATTGAAAAGACTGCTAATGTTACTGTTTGAAACAGATAGTACTTGACATTAAAATAAATTTGACATTCTATGCAAATTTCAGAAAATGTCTACATGTATTTTGATTACACTTCAGAGGAAATGTACTTACAACGTGATAAGTATTGACATTACCGTTCACTGCTTTTACTGAACAACACTATATGTCAGTTCCATTAGAAGCATCTTCTGCTTGTAGGTATGGTCATTGATTATGTTAAGATGCATTGAACCAAAAGTGTTGAATATAGTGTAGCAAATCTGATAAGTCCCTGGTCTACTTGCAAAGAAAAAGCATACAAGGAATATATTGTACAATAAATTGTCATGCATTTAAAATATTGTTTATTTAAACATTACAAACTATTTGTTTGACATAGCTGATTTTAGTGGTCATTGTTAGTTGCAGTTTAACATGTTTATACAGTGTCAGTTGTTTGATCTTAAATGCAAGAAGGGATTTCTTACAAGAGAATTTAGGAATATTATGGCTTCTTTGCAAAGGGTGAAGCGTTTCAATAATCTATTCATAAGCACCATTTACTTTTTTAACAGATTTGAATTATGGAGATTTAACGTTAGCAAAGCAGACTAGTATTATGCAATGTTTTATAGAGACCTAACTTAAGTCTTTCAAGAGTGAATGTTTGTGCTTTATTTAAAGCAACTTGTACTCAAGTATTTTGAGCTTGGTTGCAACAATAAATCTAAAAATTATGTTTTGTTTTGGAATTTGATGTTATTGAGTAAACATCCATCTGCATCTCACTCATTCATTTACACCCATGAGTGATTAAAAGTCAGTTCACCTATCCACAAATGTCTGGAGAGGCAGGAGGAAAACCATGTGGGAAGACAGTAACTAAAGCAATGGACTGAGGTTTAAGCAGACATTGATGCTATGAGTCTCTGATAATTACCTGCTGTCCTTATTTGTTTGAATACTATTATATAAAATTAAGGACAATATGTAAGGTTGAAGATGGATAAAACTATGTATTTTGCAGTCCTTGGTTGCACAGCAGCAATTCACTAGCCTTTACTGCTGACTCCCACTGCTGACAAGTCCCAGCGTTTCCCTTTGGACTGGGTGATAAACCAGAACTACTGATCATGAATGAGGGAGGAGAGGGCGATTGGGGGATCAATCCCATGGTGCTACAACAGTAATCTGTCTGCCATGCTATAAACTGATGTGTCGACAATGGTGTCCATTGTTCGCTCATAAACCTATATATAGTGGTACCTCGCTTCTTAACCACCTCGGAGCTTAACAAATACAGTTTGACGCATTCTGACTAGAATAGTTTGTCTCTGCTCAGTACTCAGCACCGTTGCTTAAACTTAAGTTTCATGATTTAAGACGCATGGCACGTTTCAGTCAAAACTTGATTCATGATTCAGGGCACAGTGATTTAGTGAATCAGATTCATAGTATATAATATTCAATAGCCCTTGTTCAGTAAAGATCAACACTCTGATTTTACTACAGTACTTATCTTAGTGCAATCATGTCGCCATGGGTCCTAAAAATGACTGTTATTGACACTCAACCAGAAGGAAAAAAGGAACTGAATCATTCAGCTGCAGTTAGCATTAGCAGCCGTGTTCACCAGTTGTAAGTGTTTTGCTTTTTCTTTTCACTTTCAGTCCATTCCTCACTAACTTACACAAGCTCTTTCAACACTTTATTATAAAATAAGATTTTGGCCAGCTGTAGGTTGATGTGTAATAATGACGCATGCTTGTGAGGGAATTGTTTAAACATCTCTCCATTGCAATCTGTACAAAGGACTGCATCCTTAAAAAGTCTGGATTTTCTGGTAGAGCAGAAAGGATGAATTCAATTTATATTATTCGACAAGAACTGAGGTACCACTGAATTAAGAAACTTTCTTGGGAAAATGTGTTTATTAACTCATACGCCTACCCAGGGACACAGTTAAATGTTCACAGGCACAATACATTTTCTGAATAATACAGCCATGATTTAAAAAACGTAATATTGTATTTGGTATACTTCTGAAATGATATAAGGTAAGTAAGGTATTCTTTTCTTCATATTAGACATAAATGAGCCAACAGAATTGTTCATAGATAATTTACTTTCATACTTTAATTAAATGTAATTATACACCGCTCAGAAGAATTAGGGGATATTTAATTGGCGATAATACATTTGTGAACATTATATAGAACAACAAGATCATACTTTTGAGTTCTACTGCATGTTAGAGATTGCATTAAGCCCTTTTCTACTTGTTTGTCATTGATATATCTTAGATCAGAACGTGAAAATGATTTACAAAAAAGTTCAGCTCCATGAACAGTAAAATGTCATCCTATGACTGATTAAAAAATAAAGCAGCTACTGGCATTGATTATGTAAAAAATAAAAGTTACAACAATATACAATTAAAGGCATGTAGCAATAGGACAGCATTTGGTCCCTGGCTGTATAGCTAGTATTGTATATTGACTTTATTTATGTACATCAGAAGAAAAAAAATGACAAGCTACATGCCAGTGTGTTACAAAAGTCCATGGTGTGCACAGCTATGGCTCCATCCCAATGCTTAAAAGTTTGCAAAAGGAAGTGAATGTTACAGAAGTTTCAAAAATGCATGTAGTAATAATTGATTCTTGTGTCTGCTATAACTGGCAATGCACATCAAGGGACGGAATAAAATGTTCAGATTCCTGAGCACTACCATCATTTTATGGTGTAAATGGAGCTTTAATTTTAAGTGTGTTTGTGAGCAAAATGAAAAGGCACTTTGGAAAAGAGGTAATCTGAAGTAAATTTGGATCACCGGAATATTCTATACCAGAATGACTGAAAAGCTGTAGAGTTGAAGGCACCAATAACTATGAGGAGTAGAAGGTAAAGACCCATCATAATGACAAAATGATGCCTGACCAGCCAAGATGTCCCTTGAGTATGTCTGCAAAGGAAAAAATACACAGAGTAAGAAGGAATAAAAAATAAAGAATCATCATTTAATGATGCAAACCCAGTCCTACAACCACGTAAGGGTATTTTTACATCTAAGCACAATTGCTACATTACACAGTCACATGTTGTGTTCTACATGCTTATATTTACATGAAAAAAAAACACTGTTACTCTGTAATGATTATGTTAAAATGCTGTCTTACCTGGTTCTGTATCGCTTTTCTGAGTAAACCAGCAGGTACTTCACTCTCAGGAGCTCGTTATTTGTGACCACAAAGTACTTCTCCGGCACGTCTCCTCCCTCGCTATTGATTGCCCTCAAACGCTTTCGGTCAAGCCCCTCAGAGTCTAAAAGGTTTTTGCAAAGTTTGAAGAAATCCTAGGTACCTTCTGTACTAAATGACTTGCCCCAGCATTAACCCATTAGAGCCCACAGTGAAGTGTGTGTCACACGTATTGATGCATCTTTCTCCTTTGCTTTCACTCAAAGTCCTCAAATTACACTTCCTGACCATCCTTTATGAATCTTAGTAATCTATCTGCTTTGTTTTGCAGCCCAATAAGCAAGACCTTGGTTCTTATGGGATAAATATATATTATATATGATTTTTGTAATCACGTGGGCATCTATGGGTTAATACATGTTTATTGCTCTATGGCATTTTCTTGTGGTATTATCGTGTCTTGTATTATCTTGTATAATCTTACCTTTCTTCTTTACCTGACACTTCACATCCGGGTGATCAATGATCTCACACAAGGCAATACAACTTAGTACAGGCCCAAGAACACTCTTAGACCATCCATTTCCATGGGGACTATAGAGAAAAGCCATACTAAGGTCACTGGTAAGATAAGTGCCCTCCCCAAATAACGATGTCTGAAATAAAAGTGTAAAAATCATTTATTAAGGGGGCTGTATGTATTCTTTACAAATATTCATCTTACATCACTAGAACTTCTAAACTCCTTGTTGGTTTCTCATTTAAACCAATTCAGGATCCCCACACATATTGCTTTTATTCTAAATTAATTTGCAACTGTACTGGAAGACATCTGATTGTGAAACTTTTGTGGCTCATGAAACTTTACTGAGGCTGTACTGATGCCATTCTCCTAATTATCAGCATGATGATAACCAAGCTCTGAGTATTAAACAACACCTAATGCTAATCCCATATACACTAAAATTATACAAACATGAGGGAATATTTCAAAATGAATTTAAAGCGATTACAAAAAGAAGCATTTGATTTTTTTTTAAGTAGGGTGTATTGTTGCCCAAGACTGTCAAAATACACTGATAGTGATGGGGCATGTACAGGATAAGCTTGGCCAGCAGTTGTTGTGGGATCATCTTCGTATTCATTTAAAAATATTTAAAGTGAGCAAGCAGTGTTGAAATCACATTAATTTTTCTGAGAGCACAGTATTCTCATTATCAGAAGGTTTGATGTGACTGCATGTTTTAAACTTATGTCACTTCAAAATCACTTGAGTTTCTGTTTCGTTGCAAATGCAAACCAAAAAGGCCCTTGAACTAATTCTCATTTGGTGTGGGGGCAGTATCTAATATTACAAATCTGGCATGAACTGACCTTGTTCAGGTGACAGTGTAAACCATTATGAATGATGGAATGAAAGTTCTCCAGTCTGCTTCCATGGAATGCATAGATAATATCCCGTCCAGCCCTTGTCTTTTCAAACTTGCCATTCATTTGTTCAGAGTAGTCCAGCTCAAAAATGAAGTCTGGCACAGGTGAAGAGACCCCTCCATTTTGAGTCAGCTGGCTGAGTCTGGCCCACTGATTCAGAGAAACAAACTGAACTGAGAAATAATAACTCAGTACAGGCCAATATTTATAACCAAACAATATCCTCACTTCAGAAGTACCTCTTCTTTCTGCACTGTCTTCACAACAAAACTCTTGGAGGACAGCACCCAGTGCGCCAGTGCCAGATGATGATCTCTGTCTCCAGGTCCCAATCGAACCAGGTCTCTTATGCTTGGTAAAGAACTTACATCTTTCTGCTATAAACAAAGTTACAGGAACAGGGTTTTCCATACAGTTCAGGATATCTTGGTGTTGTAATTTGGCTAATACTTTAGCCTTTAGTTAAAGGTTTTAGCACACAACACAAAAAACTGTGTGATTGAATTCAATGTATATTCTTACCAACTCGTCAAAATCCTTTGTAACCCCTGTTAAATATCGAGAAGGGAATGGTCTCAGCACAGAGTCCCGTTTGTAGCTTTGCACAGCAGCCACAAAAACACTGCACTGCAGGTCTGCAGCTACAGGGTCAAGATGGAGACGGGAGCGTACCAGCTCCCTGACTGTGGCTGGTGGTAGAGGTATCTGCATATCCAGCACTAGACAACAAGTGTAAACAAATATAAGAGAGGAGACTGGTGGCCTACAAAAACAAATCTGTAGGTTTTCATACATGTAAAAAAAGTAAATCACTAAACTGATGAAGGCACACAGCATTATTTTTAAAAACCAATATATTTCTTTGGAATGTGGGTGGAACAGTTACCACATTCACAGCATTCAAGCCGGTACTCAATCCTTGGTCTCTGGAGCTATAATGTAACAGCTCCAAAACCTTTCATGCCACCCAGCTACAATGTAGACAGTCTTGCTGATATAGTGGTACAATATGTGCTGAAACTGAACTGGCTCTTCACAACTGGTCAGCTAAGTCCATCAGCTATAATTAACCTCAGCAACATTACATCACCTGTGCATTTGAAGAAGAACTGACATCTGAGTAGGATGAAAATGCCCTCTCAACTAAAAATTCCTATTCAGAGCAGTTTCCTCAACTGCAGTACATGATGTGTCGCACCAACATGGCTGCTCACAGACAGCAGTAATCAAGTACAAGTTGTCTCTACTTTTAATTTATTTATTTTGCTAGATTAAACAACATACATATTTGAAACATGTGTAATACATATCCAATAAATCACTCTTGTATATATTTTTGTCAACCTCAATCTTTTAGTTTATTGTTAAACAGAGGAATTGCATGGTAGTTTCTGAGTAGCACTGGTTTCTAGTCCAACTGCCTATGGATACTTATATAGATTGAGTACTTGCTCTAGCAGTTTAATAAAGAGCTTAATTATGATCAGATTTCATGATCTGTGTCATTTTTTTCCTCTTTGCTAGATTATTATTCTGACTGCTTTTGAGTATTTTGAATATTTTATCACAGGCATCGGCTTATAATAGTAACACTTCTTTAATACTCAGACAGATACCTGTCCTAAATAAAAATCCACAAGCACCTCAGATTGACGCTTAATAAAACATTCACTGCCTTGTTCACACTTTCAAATTCGATTCTCCATTAAGATATAACATAATTAGCAGGGCTTTGCTAAATGCAGAACAGTTGATCAGCAGATAGTAGCCCAGAAGTAGACTATATAAAACAAAAACATATTTCTTTATTATACAAGTTCCAAACTATGCATCCTGTTTAAATGATTATTTCTAGTTCAGTAGACTGATATACAGTGGTGCTTGAAAGTTTGTAAACCATTAAGAATGTTCTATTCTTCTCCATAAACATATAACATGTCATCAGATTAGCACACCAGTCCTAAAGTGAATTCAATTCAACAATATACTTGGCCATTTATTCATTATATAGACCTTTAAGATTAGCAGATCAAAATATACTATTCAAAACACTTTTTGTGGAAATGTTAATGGTACAAACAAACAAAAAGAGAAAAAACACCTCTAAAGAGTTTGGGCTTCACCATTGCAAAGTCAGATTGTGCATAAATCGAGGAATTTCAAGACTTATTAACAACTGAAGTCCTTGTTCACATGTTCTGATTTAAATGTTAAGGAATCCACCATCAAGAGAACACAGAATCACAATGGTATGGTAGGGTTGCAAGGAGAAAGCTACTGCCCTCCATTTCACATGGTATATGAACAATTCAGAATTATATTACACATTTTGTTGGTGGGTGAGATCAATACAGATGTTTTAAATAGAAGTGCTACATCTGGAGAAAGAAAATTAAAGAAAAGACTGTGCAGAATAAAAACCACACCATCATCATATTGTAAACCATCATTCTGCTGCTAGATTTATATGTATTCTTATATATCCATATTGTATGTTATTTTATTACTGCTTTATTTTATTTTTGTTTATATACAACTTAGTAATTTAGATGTGTATATGTTGACACCTGCACCAAGAAAAAAATCCTTGTACACTTGCTACTTGGCAAAATAAAGATTCTGACCAGATACTAAAAGGTTCACATACTTTTGAAACTCACAGGTGTGCAAAACTAGATCATTTTATTCAATAAACTAATTAACAAGTGTCATTTTCGTCTCAGTTATCCATTATCTTTATCTACCTTTTAAACTGATGTTTTAGGTTTATACAGGAATGTGACGGATTTACCACCAGGTGTCAGGAACACACAACCTTTTGATTAGTCAAGCTTAAGTCCTAAATTAAATACAGTAAGAAAGATTACTTTCGCCATCGCTGCCATTATCCATATAATACATAAAGCGTAAGTACGGTAGCCCATTTGTCGTTGCCAGACCCCCTAGCTGCGCTATACCGGTAGCAGCGTGCCTACAACGAATGTGCTAGGTATGTGCAGACAAAACAACAAAATCAATTAAATCAACTAAATCGTTTAATAAATAACACTGCAAATTCTGATGTTTTGACCACAATTCCTTTAAACTCCATACCGGTCATGTTAAGCAGAGTTACCAAGCAATGTTTGCTAAGCTAGCTATCGCCAGTTTGTTTACAAGAAATAAGTTAGTATAAGATATCTAGCTATTTTTGCAACACATCGTTACTGAATTAACAGTCAGTAAAGAGCAAATGCACCACTGTATGTTTGTGTAGATGATTGTCTCAAACAGATCTATTTTTCCGTAACACTTATACTGTTCTAAATGCTAGCTTGACTCACCTATCTGACGTGTTTTAGCTGAACCGACACACGCATGAAGGAATCGCTTCTGCTCCGCGATAGTGTTTCGTTCTAATATACGTTGTCTCGGAAAATTACATCTACCACCAGCAAGCACACAGCTACAGTAGTTCAGCTTTTTAAAATGATCGTGTAATTCCAACCCTGCTGCTCAAACAACGAATCTCTCTTCCCCTTGTCGTGTCGTTCTGAGACTTGGCTAACTCAAATTGGTTCCTGCTTAAAGGAATGCTGCAGGGTTTTCTTCTCTCTCCCAAATTTGCTCCATGTATGAGCTTTCAAGAAGAATTTTGTCGTCCCACCCTTTGCAGCTGTAACAGCTTCAGCTCTTCTGGGAAGGCTTTTCACAAGGTTTAGGAGTGTGTTTGTATTTTTGACCATTCGCCCAGAAGCACATTTGTGAGGTCAGAAACTTATGTTGGGCGAGTTGGCCTGGCTCTAATTCATCTCAAAGGTGTTCTGTGGGGTTGAGATCTGGACTTTGTTCAGACTAGTCAAGTTCTTCCACACCCAACTCGCTCATCTATGCCTTTATGGCCCTTACTTTGTGCACTGGTGCACAGTCATGTTGGAACAGGAAGCAGCCATCCCCAGACTGTTCCCACAATGGTGAGAGCATAAAATTCATACAATTGTCCAAAATCTCTGGGTATACTGAGGCATTCAGAGTTCATTTCACTAGAACTAACAGGTGTAGTGGGTTTTTTTGTGATCTCTCTTCAAAGACTCCATTATGAATAAATAAATTAATGACCAAACTGTGCTGGTGCCCCATTCTTTGCTATATTATCTACAACTACTGCTATCTACTAACTAACCCTGTGCTGGATTTGCCCACTGGACATATATATACCCCTGCTAATCATATAACTACAACACAATGCACAATTATGTATAGAAAACCCTGTTAAACACTAACTACATTAAATGATTTGACATTTAATTAGATATAATTCTTGGATGAGAAATAAGGAACAAATGAACACTAATTAATATTGTATTATTGCCTTTGCTTCAGTGGTCTAGTAGGCTATGTACTTGAATATGCACCCAGACCCAGCATTTGACTGCATGCCCGGCGACCTATGGTATGCATTCTTTTATCTGCTGAACACCATAGAACCCATAGAAGGTGGGCTAATAAGCATCGTCACTGAACCCATGATGAGTGGTCAGCTGTCATCTTCTCTGATGGGTCATGGTTCAATTTGCATCATGTCCTGATATGGATAGCTGGCAGCTGTCAGATACTGAGATGAGGTTCTGCACCCTATAGTGTCTATCTCATCGACAAAATGCTTCAGGAGGCAAAAATCAAATGCATGGCTTGCCTTCACGTTCTCCAGACCTGAATCTCATTGAACATGCTTGTTATGTACTGGCAAACCGCCCAAAGCCTCCCACTACACTTGTTGAGCTTGAAGATGTCCTGGAGCAGGTATGGCAGAAGATCATACAAGAACTGCTGGACAATCGGATCCTGCCCATGCCCCATATCAGTGTGTTTTTGTAGTTTTGGGTGACCATACACTCTACTGAACAGTCAATCTGTGGTACAATCATCAAGTTTAACATACTTCTGTTCTCCCCCATGAATATATCACTTTCTACTCAATCACAATAATTGAGTTCGTTTGCTTGTCTGATCTTTTAAATGATATATTTAATGATATAAAGTCAAATGCTTCTTTTGAAATTGCTTTATATTCATTTTGAACTATCCAATAATTGTGTAAGTGTAGTTTCAGGTTCGTAGAGAGCGATCAGGTGTAGCCACAGACATAATGAAGTATCGCGATTACTGAGCAGCGCTGCTCGTAGGTTTACACCACCACCATCATCATCATCATCATCATCATCACCACTACTACCGGGTCTGTCTCTCAGCCCAGGCGGAACGGATGCTCGTGAAGGAGGATCCTGACGTGACAGCTATACTCTTTTATCCCCAATCGGATGTAATGAAAGCACAAATTTGACGGAAACGCACCCGCTGTGAATGCAGATTCAGCTTGGATGGAAAGTTGTTTCTCGGATACAAGGGATCAGCGTTTGGATATCATACCGAGGTGAAAATTGTCCTGGTTCTTTGTTTGAATCGATTCTAAATAAATATGGGATTCTCTTTATGCATTTGAGGGAAAAATAAGAAAAGCGCCTATGCCTTTACCAATAGGCTGTGCGCATCCGGTGCATGAAATAATAGCATCTCGTCGTCTCGTGAAGGGCGCTCACTCCGACCTCCACACCAGCCTTACTTATGTCAACTAGAATCCCGTTTTCGCACCAATCATTGAAATGTATCGAAGCCTACACACTTGATAGCTGATATATAGCTATACACATTTCGGCGCAGTTGTAAGTAGATTACATTCTTTGTTGTAGATCAGTAGCGTTCAGAAAATCATCCTCGTGAGGCTGAATCACGGCCGCCCGTACGCCCTTCAGTAGCCTGTCATTACACGGTGATGCTACTGTAATATATAATAACATATTTTGGGAAATGTAAATTTATTTTGTTATTTTTGTTATTATTGTGTTATTTCTTTGCCTACGATCTCCTTTGATGTATTTATTTATTTTGCCATCGGCATATAGCCAGCCTGGTCAATTGAAGAAGCTCTGTCATGAGGCTACACAAGATTACATATCTGTAGGGGTATTCTTATTTGCTTGTAGTAAATACTACCGCATGGATAAGTCTTGACCACCTGTGTACTTAAAATGGTAACAAAGAGAGTGAAATTATGATGTCAAATATAGGCTGCTATAAGTTACGAATGTACTGTATATACGAGGCCTTTATGTTTATTTTCTGCCACTAGGGGCGCTGCATCGATAGGCCTGAGTGAGCTCCTCCTAAAGAGCGCACCACCTAAAGTCCTACTGACACTAGGAAGCATATCAAAGCATATCTAGTTTAGTAGTAAGCAGGTTGAACGCTGAATCTTCCTTTCATTTGACTACACTGGGACGTTTGCAAGCTATTACAGTCATGTGTACTCATGAAGAATCTCTTCTTTAGGTCAATACATATTTTCGACTGAAGTCAGCAATCTAGCTAAAAAGAATCTTCATGGCAGGTATGGATTTATCTATAAATGGCATGAATAGCAACATATATCATAATATCTGTGATGTAATTGGTTTATTCATAATAGTGCTTGCTTAAGAATGTTCTTACATAATATCTAATACTTGTTTAAGAATATGCCTAATAATATTGAATACTTATATGTATAATAATACATTATATATATATATATATATATATATATGACAGAAGCCATGGTTATGCAAAGATAAAGATGACATGGCCCATATTTATCTTTTTCGTGTTTAGGGAAAACCCTGAGACATAAGCACAAGTAGGAAAGAAAGCGATATCAGACTTTAGGAGAGAAAAACGCAACTAATAATTAATTGTACAGAAAAAAAGGAATCCAGACCAGCCAAAGCTACACTGCTCAAAAAAATTAAGGGAACACTTAAACAGCACAATGTAACTCCAAGTGTTCCCTTGATTTTTTTTGAGCAGTATAGAAAGAATAATTATATATGTACATGTATAATATATACTTATTTGCTCCCCCAGAAAACAATTTTCCTCCTCTTCCTCGTTTCATTCCACTGAAGCCATGCTTTTACCAAGACTTCAACGAGATTCCAGATCAGCGCCGTAGCATGTGCAAGCGTTTGTACTATCTCTGGATCTGTAAGTGTTCAAAGGCAATTCTTGGCTTGGTTTCATTTACATTTCATTTAAAAATGGAAGTTTTTCCATCCATTCTTTACAACACCTTCTAGCACTGTTTGACCTCACACTGGTAGGTGTGTTTTCACTCAAAACACTCCAGTAGGTGAAGCTATGTTTACAGCTTAGTTGAAAGCACCTTAATAGGTAAAAGACATAGCATATACAGTCATGCTTGGAAGTTTGTGAACCCTTTAGAGTTTTCAGTAATTTACATATAAATACATATAAGCTAAAATAGATAACACAAAAAATCATATAAAAAATAATACAAAAAATTATACAAAAATTATACAAAAAAATAATTTATTTCTAGAGGACAGTGATACATATCTGTGAGTTGGAAAAGTATGTGAACCTCTAGGATTAGCTGTCAATTTTAAAATGAAAGAGAGACTGGAGTCTTCATTCAATGGGATGACATATATGGGTGCCCTTTTGTATAAAAAGCATGGATTTCTCAAAGTCTGATTTGCATTAAAACATGCAGTGAGGAAAATATTGCTATCAAAGATCAAGTATTTGATTTTGCAAATTTTCTCACCTACAAAGAATAGAGAGGTCTGCAGTTTTTATCGTAGGTACACTTCAACTGTAAGAGACATTGTTATAAAATCACGTTGTATTATTTTTAAATAATTAATGTTTATTGTATTGCTTTGAATAAGATTTGATACAATATAAATACAGAACTTAGTATTTGGTACAGACACCTTTGGTATAGGTCAGATATTTCCTGTAGTTCTTGACCAAGTTTGTACACATTGCAGCAGGGATTTTGGCCCACTCCTCCACAGATTTTCTTCAGATCTTTCAGGTTTTGTGGCTGTCGATGTGCAACACTGAATTTCAGCTCACTCCAAAAATTTTCTATTGGGTTCAGGTAAGGAGACTGGCTAGGCCACTCCAGACCCTTTAAATGTTTCTTACGGAGCCACTCCTTAGTTCTCCTGGCTGTTTTGGGGAATTTTCCTGCTGGAAGATCCAACTACTACTCATCTTAAATGCTCTTACTGAGGGATGGCAGTTGTTGGCCAAAATCTCGCGATACATGACAACAACCATCACAATGTGGTGCAGTAGTCCTGTCCCCTTAACAGAAAATTACCCACAAAATATGATTTTTACACCCCCATGCTTCACGGTTGGGACGTTCTCATCCTTTTTCTTCTTCCAAACACGGCAAGTGGAGTTTATACCAAAATGTTCTTTTTAGGTCTCATCTGACTACAGGACCTTCTCCCATGCCTGCTCTGGATCATACAGATGGTCATTTCAGAACTTCAAACGGACCTGGACATTTGCTTGTGTGAGCAGGGGGATCTTACGTGTCTTGCAGGATTTTAATTCATGATGGCGTAAAGTATTACTAACAGTCATCTTTGAGACTGTAGTCCAAGCTGTTTTAAGGTCATTGACCAGGTTTTCCCGTTTAGTTCTGGGCTGATCCTTGACCTTTCTTAGTATCATCCTTACTTCACGGGGTGAGATCCTGCATGTTGCCCCAAGCCGAGGAAGTTTGACAGTCATCTTGTGTTTCTTCAAGTTTCTAATAATTGTTGCCTTCTCACCAAGCTGCTTACCTATTGTCTTTTAGCCCATCCCAGCCTTGTGCAGGCCTACAATTATGTCCCCGGTGTCCTTAGATAGCTCTTTGGTTTTGGGCATGATGGAGAGGTTGGAATGTGATTGACTGAGTGTGTGGACAGGTGTCTTTTATACAGGTAACAAGTTCAAACAGGTGCTATTAATAAAGGTTATGAGTGCATAAAAGGAGGGTTTCTTAAAGAAGGTCTGAGAGAGCCAGAATTCTTGCTGGTTATTAGGTGATCAAAAACTTATTTCATGCAATAAAAGAAAAAATAATTATTTGAAAATCATGCTTTGTGATATTCTAGATATTCTACTTTGCCTCTTACAGTTGGAGTGTACCTACGATACAAAATATATTCAGTGTATCAAATAATTATTTTCCCCACTGTATTTGTGGAAGTGTCATGGCATGAGATTTCAGAGGACCAGACAAATTGCTTTGTTGATGTATGAAGAATTGTTGATGGTCATCAGGATAAAAAAGGTTGCAAAACAATCTCTTATCAGTTTGGAATCTGGATGTTTAAATACTGAGTCCTAGTCTGCATTTGACCAGGAACTGCTACTTAGGAGTGGGAGATGTTGAGTCATTTATCTGGGTTTGTGCTTTCAAATTATATAGCACTTTACAAACAATGAAAATAGCTGTGTTTAATAAATCTTTGTTTCACATCCGGTATAGCACTGGTACATTTACTATATACTATACTATTCTATACTTTACTGTTCTATACTATACTATACTATACTATACTATACTATACTATACTATACTATACTACCTTTGTTCATCAGTATAGAGATTACCAATTACTGTACCATGAGAGGTTGATACACTAGTCAATTAGTCAATAACTTCAATTACATGTTGGGCTTGTGATAATAATAATAATTAAGCTGTTTATCTGGGGTTTATTGTTGTGTGTCAGCAGTATCTTAAATGTGTCGCTAGTGTACCATTGTTTGATGAGATAATGTTGTATTGGGGCATTGTAAGAACGATTAAATACGTCTTTATAACAAGCCTTACAAAACATTAGAGAAATATTGGCTAACAAATGAGTATAGATGCATGATAATTTACTGATAATTTCTGAATATTACATTTTCCAGCCTGTGAAATGACATATGCAACATATACCGTAATACACAGATGTGGCCTGTAATTGTTGTAGTTGAAAATATTTAATCTTTAGATTTAAAAGTGTTGTTGTAATATATGTTAACAGCAGGAAGGATAAGAAGGATATATGCTCCATTATAGATGTGTAATTTTAAAATAAGCTCCATTAAGTTCATGTTCATGTTTTTTCTCTGACCCAGTGAATAGCGCTACATTGGCAGTGAATCTAATTGGTTGTTTAGCCTGGATGTGCGGTGGAGGTGGAGCTACTAATTTTGGAATGGCAATACTGTGGCTCATCCTCTTCACACCTTGTTCCTATGTATGCTGGTTCCGGCCAATTTACAAAGCTTTTAAGTAAGTTCAGCATATCTGCCATTTTAAAATGTAAATTGTATTACTTACATGTTTTTCTTACTGTCCCTGACATTTGTTTGGAATCGAAAAATGTGAAGTTGCAGGAGTGTTCTATGTACAGGAGTATAGTTGAAGAGTTGATCCTAATAAATGGCTGATCTGATTAAATGAACTTGCTCTATGTTACAAAACGGGACGTGCTATGTAACATATTAAATGTTTTTTAAATTTTTTATTGTGCAATTTACACATATAGCGAAAATACAAACAATAACTACTTTTGCTTATGAACTTTTTTCATTGAAAAATGAATTTGCAAACAAGTTTTTGGACACGATCTACAACACAATGTATAGGTACTCAGCATACGAAGCATAATACTGTAAAGTTCTTACAAGTTCTTACTAAATTCCAGTCAACGTTTGAAGAACTTATCCATTGTGATTTGACACACTTTTGCTGTGGCTAAGTGGTGACTTGTACCTTATTTGTAGTAAATGAAAATGTTAGGCAAAGACCTGCAGGTGACAGTAGGCGACTCTGAACTGATAAACAGAAGTAGAATCAGCTGTAAAGAATTGATGAAAGCTGTGCTAGTGTCAGCCATGTCAAAAAGTCAAGACAGTGGTAGATTCTAGCAGTTTAACCTTTGTAAGCAGTTTAAAAATCGCACAACATGGCAAGAGTGATTACAGCTAAAAGATACAGCATAATTATTCTGCAAGGGCAAGGTATCTCCCTGGTTGAAATTTCACAACAGGCAAGTGTTTCCAGTAAAGCTGTCCAATGTCTGTTGCACAAGCACAAAGTTGAACAGAAGAAACACAGTTGTCAGTGGGGGTGTGGGGGAAACATCTCTTCATAGATGCATCACAATGTAGATGTGGATGATTCAGCATCAATTCACAAATTTCAAAAAATGATTATTTAAATGTTAATTGATCACTAAATGTGGATGAACAAATACAAAGCTGAATTTGAAGATGCTGAAGTAGAACACGTTCTGCGCAGTCTGTGGCATGCACATAACAAAAGCTCAATTGCAAACTCTTACTGCTGGGGATTTGCATCCATATTTAGTCTATGAAAACCAGTACCCAGTACTTTTAGTTCTTAGTTATAAACGTTAGAGGCACAATACAGTGTCCGGTCTAGAAGATATTTCATGCTAACCATACTCTAGAAGACTTTGAACAGACTCTAAAGTCTTTTAATAGACTAAAGTCTGATATATTCACCTTTATATATATTCATATCTAAAGACAAGTCACAGAGTTCTTAGTCACAGATTATGATTTTGCAAAGACCGACATCTTGTATGTTCACTGTTTGCAGGATTTGCAGATTTTTTTTGAAACAGGCCTAAAATAATTACATTAATAATAATAATAATAATAATAATTAGTCATTAAAAACAGCATAGTCACACAGGTAAAATAATTAAAGTGGCTTCTTAAGTAATTTGATGGTATTTTAAGATCAAATGAAAACACCACATTTCATTATTTTAGTTTGTCTGCCAAGAGCTCTATTTAAACGAGTGTCCGCATCCAACAAAAGCATGGTGGAGAATCCCTGCAGGTTTGAGGCTGTATTTTTGCAAATAGAGTTGGTGATTTGGTCAAAAATAAGGGCCTTCTCCCTGCTGAGAATAGAGGCAGATGCTTATCCATCAAGCAGTTTTACCGGGGAAGCATCTGATTCCGAATTTGTTCTCCAGCATGACAGTGAAGTCAAACACAAACAGTCACAGAGAACTAGCTCAAGCAATAAGAGGAACAAGGAGTACCACGGCAGATGGTATAGTTCCACAGAGCCGGAATCACAATATCAGTGGGTCAGACTGAGATTACATGAAAAGATGGAAGTAATTGAGGCAACACAGTCTTGAAAAGAATTATGGCAGGTTCTTTAAGAGGCATAGGAATGCATGCCAGATAAGTAAAATAACTGATGCTGTTAAGGGTGGTTACACCAAATACTGTGTTAAGATTATTGCAAAAAAAATGTTTGTACATCTAAAGAGTGTACAACCGTTGGTGTCCTAAAATGTTTGCGCAGAAGTGTTTATGAAATTGTGGATACACAATGGACTAATGCTTCCTTAAATATCTTGACCTTTACCTTTATCATCCATTGTGACAGTCTTTATCTACTGTTTATCATATATTGAATATTATAATCATTTACTAGTTATTAATTGCTTATTAGTTTTTATATGAAGCCCCAAAGTAATTGTTCCATGTATGTTGTAAAATACATAACAAACACTATATACTTAAACAAAATACACTATACTTTTTATATCTTGAATTATGGTATTTTTGTGGTTGAATATTACCAGCAGGTTGGATTACATGCAAGACTGATTATTAAAAATGTGCATGACAGATTTAAGCTTATTGTAGCCATATTCTAACATATTCTGTTGAAGTGGACATAGTCCTCAAAGAAGGCACTCAAAGAAGCATTGATATTTTCTTTCTGAATTCTAAATCATTCAAGTAAAGCACAACCCACATGTCACTGATGGATACTACTGTAAAATTTGATTCCACTTCACTTACTTCACATCAATGTAAATATTGTGTCATTGAGACTGAAACTGAAACTGAATTTCCCATCGTTGTTGTTGTACCTCTTACCCTTTCTCTTGTTTTGCAGGACTGATAGCTCTTTCAACTTTATGGCATTCTTCTTTGTATTCATGGCCCAGGTTGTTATCAGTATTATACAGTGTGTGGGCATCCCAGGCTGGGGAGTCTGGTAAGGGACTTGTATATGTGATATGTCGCTATATAAAGTGCATTTGTGCTAAAGACTTATTTAGTAATTGTGATAATCAATATGTAGCTATGTTAAGGTTGATCAGTTCAGAAAGCAGTAATTGTTATTTAAAATAGGTAATTCTATTAATTATTACATACTGTACATCAACACTGCAAATTATGGGAATAATTCTCATTTATGCATGCTCATTTATGTGCAGCCCTGTCTGACCTATGATGCTTAGTTATTTAGAAAAAATTATGAGCAAGTTTATTTGCATAATTTGGGAGTGTTTTATGCAAGTAATTTCTTTAACTGTGTATCAAATGTTCTCTCTATTACAGTGGCTGGCTTGCTACCATAACATTCTTCAGCACTAATATAGGCTCTGCTGTTGTCATGCTTATTCCTACAATAATGTTCACAGCTGTGGCTGTGCTCTCCTTTATTGCCCTCACCAAGGCAAGTAATTTTCTTAATGATACTGAAAAACAGTAACATTGCTTTCATCCACCCTCCCATTTTATATTAGCCAGTGCTGGACTTTATGACCACTCACAGATTGAATAACGAATAACCTTTTCTCATTCCAATTGTGCATGTGAAGATCTGGAAGATATTAGATGGTAAGCGAACAGTCAGTTCTCATGGGTCACATTTTGGATGTGGAAGCAGGGGTGAAAGTAGGCCGGAACAATCTGGTACTGTGTATCGCTAAAAGATTCAGCTGCCACATTGAAAAAAGTTGTGGTTGGACTTTCAACAAGAAAACACATTTACTAACATCATCTCTTTATCAATTGCTTCGGAACCATCCGTGCTGTGTTTTGATTCATGCAGGACAGATCCCATCTGCCATTTATTACTGCAAGTTAATGTAAACAAAAAACAAAAAGTTAATCTAAACAAAACAAACACTACAGAACAAACTAAGCAAAACAAACACTGCAAGCAGGAATGCACCCCATAAAAAGGCAGGTTCAGGTAGGTTCAGCAGGGCTAACACAACCTTCTATCAAGCTTAAAGGAAGCAAATTGCATAAAAAAGGCAACTATACTTTAAAAACAAAACCTGAAACCCACAAATAGCAATATTTGTAAATGACTGTATAGTATAAGCCCAACATCACAAAAACACAAAAAGACTAATGCAGATAACAATGATTGAAACATTTAAGAGAAGATGAACAATGAAGTGATGAAGATTGTGGTAGCGTTATTACTTTCACTCCTGTGTGGGAGACATGGGTAGACATCAAAGACTAGTGTGCCATTGACAAGGGACTATTCATTATAACCAAGTAACTTTGTTGGAGCTTTTCCAAAACCTCATGGGTTTTGTTGGGCTCACATTCAGCAGGTGTTTTGAGGTATAAAAACTTTGTTGGACTTGGACTTTTGGCCATTGGGACTGTACTGTGTATATTATCAAATTAATTCTATTATTCAAAATAAACAATTTCATACACTGTAAATAAACCCCTTTTCTGACTTTTTTATTGGTGCAGGTACATAACTTCTACCGTGGTAGTGGAGGTAGCATGAGCAAAGCCCAGGAGGAATGGGCAACTGGTGCTTGGAAGAACCCTCATGTGCAAGAGGCAGCTCAACAGGCAGCTATGGGGGCAGCCCAAGGAGCAATGCAGGGTCAGCAGTACTCAGCTGCACCCACCTACAACTATAACGATCCAATGTAATACTGGGATCAGTCCCAAGGGAAGACAGCAAATATTTGACCAATCTTTTTTCAAACATGTTTTCTGTAGTAATAATTAGTAATAACCCATTAACCACACCATCAGCTGTATACGATGTATGGGTTGTTTGTTTGACCCCATCACTACAGCACAATGTTTCTCATGTAGTATCAAGGTCATTTTAATGGATGCTTATGTATTTTGCCCCTGAAATATTTATTGTAATATATATCCTGTCCAATAGTAATAAACTGAATCAGAGAACAGGAAATACTGGGAATAATACACTACTGTGTAATAAGTGCAATCCAGAGTGACATTTTTAGTCACAAGTGGAATATGGTGGTTGTAAGAGCATTTTTTTTGCACTGCACTTAAATCTGTTACTAAGAGGTTTTTTTTCCCATGTAGAGATATATTTATAAAATACAAACAATAATTACATTACAAAAAAGTTACAGCAGTTCATTTTCTGTCCCAGTGGTAGTATTTACATTTATGGTGTCTATAAAGTAAGTCTCATAAAAATAAGGGAATATTTCAAAATGAATAGGAAAAGGATCCCACAAGAACTGCTGGACAATCTGATCCTGTCCCTGTGTCTTGGGTGACTATACACCCTACTGGACAGTCAGTGTGTGGTACTCATCCAGTTTAACATTCTTCTGTTCTCTCACATAAATATGGCACTTTCTACTCAGTCACAATAATTGAGTTTGCATCTCATTTGCATAATAAAACAACTTCCTTTGTTTTTTTAATCTAATTTATTGAAATACAATCAAATGCTTCTTTTTTAAATAACTTTATATTCATTTTATATCCCCTAATTTCTGTGAGCAGAGTATTACTCATCAACAAATGCATGAGCCGCTGTTTTCAGATTTATGTGAAGCACAAGAATCCACATTACATCAAATCAATGCAAGCCCTGTAGGTGACGCAAACATCAATATGGGACTTTATTTATAGACACCGTGTATATGGATTTAGAAGATTAAAAACATAAACATAAACGTGAAAAACTAACTCAGTTTAATTTTCATGATTGAAACAGTGTTTAATGGTGCAATTTCATTTGGACATAAATACATGCTTCATATATACTGTGTCCGTACAAGTTAAGATGGAAGTAACTGCACACTAACAGCTTATTCATTCATTCTGTGTTTGTTATTTACTTCATTCTAGTTTATTTGCTATGACACAGATAGCCATACACTTATATAGATCCTTTTGAATTGGATATTTGTTTTAATGTTTGTGTTTAAAGAGCATAAATGTAATTTTGTTCATTTTAACAGTTTGTCTGTACTGGTTTTACTTTGTATCTCAGGATTTAGATTACTTGGTTTTCTCCAGTACAGTTATCACTGGTAAAAGTAAGTGAATCTTGTGCATTTGCTGTGTATTTTTTCCAAGAGCCTTTAAAAAGGTGTTGGCTGTGAAAATGTTATTAGATTGTTTGTTAAAAGAACGTGGGTGTGTCCCAAAATTACTACATTGACTGAATTTGATTTAAAGTACCAGTAGAAATTAGTCATGATGTTAATATCTTATTATATCTATTCATTATGTATTATTTACTTAGAGGTTGAGAAAATTGGCTATATTCATTAATTCTCAGTGAATAGCAGGAGTCGAATACCTGCATACAAAGTGAACAATTGACTATTTAAATTACAAAGGAATTTTACGAATATAAACTACATTTTGATCTAGACTTTACTTGTAATGTCCAATTCTGTGTAAATATTTTCTGTGACCTAGTGACCAGTAACCCGTTTTTGAATATAATTGGGTTGAATATAATAAGGTTGTGCTATTTTAATACATGTAATATGTGTAACTAATACAGGATGGATTATTGGTATATTTTTTTGTTTATAGTGAAACTGTTTAATCATAGTCCAAAAGGGTTGGTTTTGTTTTAAGTTATGGAACTAAAGTGTATTTCCACTCATATGCTTTATATAAGGAAACAGAAGTAAGCAGATCATGACTCCAGTATACATGTACAGTTTGTGTAATATGTATTCAAAATAATGTTAAAACAAGGTTGTAAAATACATCTTAAAAACTGTGAATTGTTTGTGTTCAAGTACAGTCTGTATATTAATGTGTATGTTGTGTTCATGTAATTTGATTTCTGTAAGGATATTATTTTTTATGTCTGAATGTGAGTGTGACATTTTATGCCAGTGTTTGTTTATCAGGTTGTTAAGTTAGAACCATCAAGTTACTCTTGTTGATTGTTAATGGAACTAGTACTTCATCAGAATAAAGTAAGATAATTCCCTTAAATTTTTATCTATAGTCTTGCAGCATTCCAGTTCATGGGATGTGGTCAGGCAATGTAAATTGAGAACTGTGCTGATAAACTAAAATCAGTAAGAAAAACAATAACTCGCATATGAGGGGTATATTTCATGAGCACCAGCAAATGCAGACTTCAGTGTCCTTTGCCAAGACCCACTGCCCACCTCTGTACTACAATCTGATTGCATATACAGTAATGCTGTCAAAAGTAGGTAAAGATTTTTTTTTATAGTGTGAAGAAAATAACAGACAATTGACAATAGAACTAAGATTGTTGTCTGTATGGTATGTTGTTTGGTGCTGGGTAAATTTGTTGATCAAATCAAACCTTGTGTCGTGTATTTAGGTGTTGTTTTGTGTGTGTGTGTGTGTGTGTGTGTGTGTGTGTGTGTGTGTGTGTGTGTGTGTGTGTGTGTGTGTGTGTGTGTGTGTTATTGCTGTCCACCCAAGCATGGAATGTATTTTTAAATTCAGGGTAATATTTCCATTCTTTATTTTATCCTTACCGCTGTTCTAATAATATTTTATCATTTTGTTCCTTCTATGGTCTCAATTTAGATAGTACCCTATAATAAAATACTTTAAGGTAAATACCCTATCAATCCTGTGACTGTATTCTTTAATGGCTAGGCAGTATACGATTTTTTTGTATTGCTTTTGCAGTATTTTTTGTCTCCTTCATAGAGATATTCGTGCATTTTTTGTCTGTGGATTTATCTCTTTGTAGGTGTAAATAGAAGCTTCTCCAGCAGAGGGCAGAAAGGATCTTGTTAGAGGAACAACATTTATTTATATCAAGAAACCTATTTAGATAAGGTTTGATTTCTAAATGTGAACTTATACCTAGGCAATATTGCATCTTCATAGTTCAGGCTGACAAGTGAAATCTTATGTTAAACCTAAAAACTATTGTGGATAGCATTGTTGCCTCACATTGAGAATTTTAATGGATTTAATCCGCAGGTGAAGTGGCCGGAATCCTTTCTGTGTGAAACTTACATGTGCTCCTCATGTCTTTGTGGGTTTCCTTTGGGTACTCTGGTTTCCGCCCACAGTCCAAAGACATGTATGTTAGGTTAATTGGTGTCTCTAAAGGGTCAGTAGTGTTTTTTTAAGTGTGTGAGTGTTTGAGCCATACTATGGATAGACTAGGCACCATATCTACAGTTGTTCATGCCTTGTGCCCTATGCCACCAGTTAGGCATCGGCTATCCCACGACGTTGTTCAGGATCAAGCTGGTGAGTAAATGTGTAAAGACCATAATTAGTAAATATTACACTGTGTTTCTTAATGACAGCAGGAAGCCCAATTTTTTAAAATTAAAAAGCTGATAGAGGTATTAGAGGTTTTGTACTACAAACCGGATTCCAAAAAAGTTGGGGCACTAAACAAATTGTGAATAAAAACTAAATGCAATGATGTGGAGATGGCAAAAGGGATACATTCTCTCAGTTTAAACTTTTGATCTATCATCTATGTTCTATTACGACTATAATATTGACATTTGCCATCTCCACATCATTGCATTCAGTTTTTATTCACAATTTGTTTAGTGTCCCAACTTTTTTGGAATCCGGTTTGTGTGTATATATATATGTGTGTGTTTACGCAGCGTATTAAAGTATTCTGATGCACTTTGATTTTTTTTGAGTGTTACAGAAAAAAGTAGAATTTTGGGGTCACAAAATCTCCAAAACTACCACGAGCTTTCATGCCAATGGATTATTTAGTAGGATGTGATGTTTTTAGTAATGCCCACTATTAAGTATGGTAGTGGTGTATTTGGGCTGTTTGTAATGACATTCTAAACAAAAATATATCTGCCTCAAGCCAAGAAATTTAAAAAGGGTCACTGCTGGATGCTCAAATGGGATAATGATGCAAAATACATCCAAATCAAAAATTATTCACTGAACAAGAAATGTTCTGCCATGGCCATCAAAGTTCAATAATCTTAAACAGATAAAAATGTTTGAGTGATCCAAAGAGGAGAGTGCAATAGAGAGAACATAGAAACACAGAGATAACACTCTGCTTTTTAAGAGTGAGATTAAGCTAATTAATCAAAATGTGAATATCATGTAACCCTTTACTGTACATCAAGAGTTCTAGCTGCTATGAGATGAGTACCTTTGGGCAGAGGTAGCCCACCATATACAGTATATAAAAAACCTTCTGGATCCTGTGAGAAGAGCCTGTAAGATGCTACAACACTCTATACATTAAGTTGTATGTGGGCAGAGAACAAACAATATATACATTTAAAAAATCTAGAAACTGTGAGAAGATGTGTCCATGGGCAGATTCATCAATACTTCAAAGGTAGTTGGTTCTAGAAATTGAAGCAAGGGTAACTGTGGGCAGAGGCAGCAGACTATACACCTGAAGAAAATTCTAGAAATGTGGAGGAGTGGGAAAGAAATATGCCACCCTCTCTGTCAAAAATAAATTTACAAGTGCACAATAATTCCAGCACTACGTAGTAATTATTTGTTGGGAACTCACATTCTTTCCAGCTAAACTCACATCTTCCTAACCAAAAGCACTTACATTATCTTTTTCTTTGAAGTACCTTTTAGTTTCTCAAGAGGGCTTTGATAATGGAAGCTGTGAGTGGACTGTCTCTAGTTGAAGTCTGCACTCTCTGCCATCAGGGATTCTGAAGTTGGGGTTGGAATTACATTGACCTGTAGTCAATGCTTGTAAGAAACATTGTGTTACAACTGAGTGGGAGACTGCGGAATAACATTCCTGCTGTTGTTGTAACAGCATGGATGTGTAGGTGTATTTTACAGGTGAGATACCCAAATAAAAGACTTCTCCTTGGAACAACTCCGTATTGTTGAAAGTTCTGATTATAATCATTGTATTCATTTTAACAGTTTGTCTGTATTGGTTTTATATCAGGACTTATAGCTTGTTTGTTTCAGTGCAGTTATCACTGGTAAAAGGAAGTGAAACTTGTCTGTATATATTTTTTGTACCTGTATATTTTTTATGAGCCTTTAAAAGTCTGTTGGATGTTAACAAGTTATTAGAATATTTCTTAAAAGAACTTGACTGTGTCCCATTTACTGACTTTGATTTAAAGTACCAGCAGAAAATTGTCAGTGATCTTAATATTAGCAGAGCTTCATTATGTATTATTTACTTAGAAGTTGAAATAAATGCCTAGATTACTTAATTCTCAATAAATAGCAGCAGTCAAATACCTGCATGTAAAGTTACTATTTAAATTACAATTGAATATTACCAATATAAAACCACTTTTGCTTATTCATTTTGATTTCTTTAATAATAGGAATTTGGACTAATTTTGGATACATATTTTATGTGATACAGTGACCAATAATTGTGAATAATGTTTTTATTACTCATATTGAAATGCATTATATCAGGATCTGGGTGGCACTGTGGTAAAAGAGGTTATTGCTGTCCCTAACACAGCTGTAGATGTCTTTGGTTTGATCCCACTCTTGGCTTGCGCCTGTTTGAATGTGGCATCTCTCTATACGTCTGAGAGGATTTACTGGAGGTCCTACCGTTTACTACAACATACCAAAGATGTGTTAGATGAATTGGCCACTCTAAATTGTGTAATTCTGTTTGACCTGTTTCATTGTTACATTGCTCCTGTCATGAACAGCCACTGATGCTGATGTGATGTTAAATTAATAAATAAACTATTAACTGTGTCTTTTGACGCTGTACAATCTGTGAATGTGTAAAGACAGTTATATAAAACATGCTTGAATAAAGTTATAGAAAGATTGTGAGGGTATATACTACCTGTACACATGTACACCTTAAGAAACTTTTAAGTAAAGGATATTGAGAAAGAGTAGTCTCCTGAAACTCTTTAGGTTTTCCATGTCTTTCATTAATGTATTTAATCACATAATCCACATAGCGCCCATTGATGCATTGCCACTGCATCCATGTTTTATTTCTCCAATACAACATAGAACTGAATCAATTTTTGAGGTGACAATCTATGAGCTGAGATGAAGCAGGAGGATGTGAATGTGTGATGTATAGTTCTATATAATGTGCTATATGCAATGTATAGTCCTATATAAATGAGTGAGTTTGGAAGTGAAAGATTCAGAAGGGATTGAATTAATACATGGGTGTGACTTCAAATGTATTTTAGGAAAGCAAGATGAGCAAGAAAGAGAGGAAATGAATGTTTAAGGCTGCACAAGGGAGAAGATGAGAGAGTTGAGAGTGAGTGAGAAAGAGAGTGAGAGAGAGGGAGAGAATAAGAGAGAGGACTGGGAGCAGAGAGCTAGAGCCTTATTCAAGCTGTTTGTGCTCAAGATCATGAGAACGAGAGGTGTGGTATGCAGTGCAAGATCAGAGGGAGAACACAACACACAGCATACAAGCTCACAGCAGCTTCTTTTGGACACACATGGACACTCTTGCTTTGACCGAGACAGCTTGAGCTTCGCCAGAGTTGGACCTTTGCCAAAGCTATAAAAAGCTACAGGGGATTGCTGCAGAAGTGTTGTTCAATTAAAATAGCCCATTTGGAAAAAAATAGGGGCCGCTTTTACATTTTCTCATTCGCTCTCTTACGGGTGATGGGTTCTTCCCTGGAGCTGTGATAAGACTTTCTATCCTATGGGGCATAACGTTGAACATGTTCAGTATCTCTCAGCCTCTTTCGCTGTTTGGAATTAATGTGCCATTTTCTGTTCTTTCGTTTGAAGTAGCATAGCTGGATTTATATAACACCTCAGTTACATGGATTATCAGATCTGGAAAATAAAATCACTGGTATATGTCTGTAAGTATAAATCTTAGATTTCTCAACACTCTTGAAACTTCATGACACTGTATCACTACTACAAAAGATGAACTGCATTTTTAGAAGGCTCACTAGAACCATTTTCAGTTGTTCTTTGTCTCATTCATCAGCAAACAGTATAAATCATTCATTCATTACAATGGAACTACAAAGGGTATCTGCAAGTCTTAGGTTTTTAAATCTGAAGCATTCAGTGGCTCATGGGACATTTGATAGGTTCAAATAAAGTTTTATACCTCACTGGAATTTCTGAAATATACCCATAAGAAATGGATATGCTTAAATGAAAGGAAACTTATAGAAAGCAACCAAGCAAAACTGTTTGAGGAGGCTCAAAGTCAAGGTGACTGTGAGTGACTATGTGAAAATTTGGTGGTCCCAAGACATGAAGCCCTGGATCCTATGCCCTTCTGGTTGCTGGCGTCTGAAAGATGTCTCACAGTGTGCTGTTAGGATCTCTGGCCCTGATGGGATGTTTGGATCGGAGGAAGCACATCCGTAACCACATAAGGATGGTGATGGAACAGCTTGAGGAGGTTCTTGCTGAGTTGAAAGATGTAGCTAGACAACTCAGAGAGGTAAACATATACACACACAACAAGAAACAGATACGCAAAGCTCATAGACCAAGCTAAGCTAATATCTATACAGATGAAACACTTTTGACAAAGGGTTCATTATACTCTTAAAATTTCTAAGATCTATTCACAAATATATATTAAAGGAACCCTACGCCTACACTTTTCATTGTCCATGTTTTACACATGGTTGCATTTTGTAGGTATACCATTACTGATTGTTTTGAGTATTGTATTTAGTAGTTTAGACTAGAATGAAGAACCAAGGAAAGCTAAAACTAAGTCAACAGTAAACATCAATGTGCCACTGTTGTCATACCGAGATCCATGAAAGGAACATGGTACACATAATTCCCTTGCCTCTACTAACCAGATCCTGATTTAGTAACTATTCCAAACAGTTTCACTATTCTTACTGACTATTAACTGTTACAATTGTACTAGTAATACAACTAGCTATTCTAATTGTTAAACAAAGGATTCTGTACCTTGCACACAATTACTACTTAAAAACTCTACTACTTTGTACTTCACTACTGTTTATTAATTAATCTTAATGTACAGTCCCTCTGAATAGAAGATGGTTTCCTAATTTAAACCTGGTTCCTCTCAAGGTTTATACTAATTGTTTTTATGAAGTTTTTTAAATACTCTGGCATCTGACTTGCTTATTTATGGTCTAGATCTGTCTCCTTTAAAAAGAGATATTCAAACAAATTGGACTGAAAAAATGTAGTACACTTACAATACCTACCCAGTTTATCATGTCCATATGGTTGACTGTAACTTTTATGTTGAGGCTTTGTGCCATTAATCTTTACTCAGTACCACATAATGGCAAAGTGAAAACAGAATATTATATATTTTTGGTTAAAACGGAACAAACTAAAATACTGAAAGACTAAATATATTCAGAATCTTTGCTATGACATTTGAAATTGAGCTCTGAGGCCTCCATATCTCTTGATCATGTTTAAGAAGTGTTGCGAGATGTGGTGGTATTTTAATTTGGACCCAAGTATGCAGGATAAGCATATCCCACGACGTATCACCATGCCATTGTTGCCTCCCAAATGGGAGCAACGCACGAACTTGTCGCGAGAGGACACCAAAGAGTCAGTGGGGGCAAACGTGCAGAAAGCATGATTTTGGGATGTCTCTTAAATGGCGGGGCACGAAGGTAGTCCAAACACCAGGGAGCGAGCGTGAGCTCGAATGTGCATGCAATTATATGAAAAGCCAAACCGGTACACGTCTTACAGAGTGCGTGTTACCGGGTGTCTGCGGCCGACTAAACACAGACACAGAAGCCAGACCGAGGAGTGTCCTATTCAGAACTAACACCCGGCTGGAGTGAGGCTAGGTAGGTGCCGACGACCGAAGAGCCCAAGCTCAAAGCGTGCGAGGAGCGCACGAGTATGGAACGGGAAAAACCCTCAAAGTGCCCCTAACAAACGAAATACCTCGGGGGTTACCCACCCATACCAGTCCATTGGCACTAAAAGCCCCCGGAACTTTACCACTACCCCGTTGGAATAATGATGACCTGGCCCCGAACAGCGCCAAAAACCACGCCTTTATAGGACGTGAAGCAGCTGTTTGGGATTAGGACATAATTAAGATAGTGGATATAAGGCCACTAATTTATCTAGTCAAATAATTCTGTAGTAATAGTTCAGAGAACTGTAATCTCAGTTGTTCTTTGTCTCATTCATCAGCAAACAGTATAAATCATTCATTCGTTAAAATGGAACTACAAACGGTATCTGCAAGTCTTAGGTTTTTAAATCTGAAGAATTCAGTGGCTCATGGGACATTTGATAGGTTAAAATAAAGTTTTATGCCTCACTGGAACTTATACCCATAAGAGATGGATATGCTTAAATGAAAGGAAACTTATAGAAAGCAACCAAGCAAAACTGTTTGAGGAGACTCAAAGTCAAGGTGACTGTGAGTGACTATGTAAAAAGCAGGCAGCAATCTTTTTTGGATAACCACTGTGCATTTGGTGGCCCCAGGACATGAAGCCCTGGATCCTATGCCCTTCTGGTGGCTGGCGTCTGAAAGATGTCTCACTGCTGTTAGGATCTCTGGCCCTAATGCCAGAGAACAGAAACTAAGTAAATATGAACAGAAAAATAATGTATTCATTTGGTGCAGTACACAGAGTACCAACAGGATCCTGTGTCCTCTGCAGGAAAATTGTTGACTTTGTGTCATCCCCAGCCAACTGAAGGATTGAGGGAATTGCTACCCTCTGGCACAGCCTTTCCCCCTGCGGTGACATTTTTAATTCAAGGAAATGTAAGAGGTTCCGCACCTTGCAATGAAGTAGACAAGCTAGATTGTAAGGCTATGTAGAGTTTAATGTGTTGTAAGAAGTATTGAAATCAATGCAGAATTTGGATTACCAGAAAACTGGTAAATGACAGAACATGACTAATATGAGCAGATTTAGTTAGCTCTTGAGCTGCTGCATTCTGTACTAATTAAAGTTTATTTATTGATTGACCGACTGGTATTTCTAAATTTAGCAATATTACATAACTGAAAGAAAGCAGAAGTAGATACCCTGTCTCTCACAGCCTTGGGTCCAACTAATAACAACTCAGTTTTATCTGAGTTAAGTAAAAGCAAAAACAAAACACATCCAGTCTTTTAGATCCATTACGGAGGGTGACACGGTGCGGCCTGGATCCTTTCTGTATAGAGTCTACGTTTTTTGAGTGTCTGCATAGGTTTTCTCCAGGTATTCTAGATTCCTCCCACAGTCCAAAGACATTCTTGTAGGCGAATTCTTTCTTTTTCTTTTGGCTGTTTCCAGCAGGGGTTTCCACAGCAGATCATACATCTGCATCTTGCCCTGTCATGAACACATTTACAGTATTTAGCAGAACACCCCCCCTCTGTCACACCAGTCATCTGCATGCCTTCCTTCTCAGCATCTATAAACCTTCTCTTTGGACTACCGCTTTTTCTCCTGCCAGGCAGATCCATATTCAGCACCCTTTGCCCAATGTAGCTCTCATCCCTTCTCTGCATATAACTACACCATCTCAATCTCATTTCCATAGCTTTGTCTACAAATCATCAATCGTTGTCCCTCTAATAAACTCATTCATGATACTTGAATTGTAAGACTGTATTAATTGTAAGTTGCTTACAATTGTTAGTAAGTAGTATTAAGTAAGTAGTAACAGTTGTAAGTCTGCTAAATGTAGATGTAAATGTAATGAGAATCACAGCATTCATCTCTGCCACTTCCAGCTCCTCCATGGCAGGTCTCACTACTGTCTTGTATATTTTGTATATTTAATACTTGCATGTTTTGCATATTTCATGCTTGTATATTGTCCTTTTCACTTTGGCAGATACTCTTCTATCACAAATCACTCCTGCCACTCCACTCCACCCTGCCTGATCTCCTTTTTTCACTTCTCTGCCACACTCTCCATAACTTTGGACACATATTTAAACTCATGCTTTCTTAATAACCCCCCCACCCCCGCCCAATCACATATACTTACATTTTGCTTTTGCTAATTTACATTTTCCCTTCTCTCCAATGCATGCCTCTTCCCTACTCTCACTACAAATTACAATTTAATCTGCAAACATCATATTCCATGGAGACTCCTGCCTACATCTGTCATTCGTCAGCCTGTTTATGACCATTGCAAGCAAGTCACTCAAAGCTGATCCTTGATGCAATTATTTCCACATTAAAACCATCTGTCATTCCCACTGCACATCTCTCCACTGTCCTCAGACACATCTTATACCACTTTCACGTACATCACGGCCTTCCTCATACAATACCACAACTGTTCTATCGGCACCTTATTGTAAGCTTTTTCTAGATCCACAAACACATAATGAAACTCTTTCTGGTCTTCTCTATTAACATTCTCAAAGCAAGCATCTCATCTGTGGTGCGTCTTTGCTGGTATGAAACTGTATTGCAACTCACAAATCTTCACTTATTCTCTCAGTCTAGCTTCTATTACTCTAGAATAAGCTGTGAATGGTAAACTTTGGGCCCCTGTAGTTAGTGTGTCACTACACATCACCCTTATTCTTAAAATTGTGGACCATTACACTCCTTCTCCAGTTATATTGTATATATAAATATAAATATTGTATATTTATATAGTTTTATGCCAGATGCCCTTCCTGACACAACCCTTTCTATATACCAGAGTTTGAGACCATTAAGAATGCCTACCCACCTACAGAGAAAGGAGAGGTCTGTAATTAGTATTGTGGGTACATTTTAACTGTGAGAGACAGAATCTTACAAAAATATCCAGAAAACCACATTGTATGATTTTTAGATAATTAATTTTAATTATTATTGAATAGAATAAATATTTGATTACCTACCAACCAGCAAGAATTCTGGAATGTAAAAAAGACACCTGTCCACACACTCAATCAATCACACTTCAACCTCTCCACCATGCCCAAGACCAAAGAGCTGCTTAAGGACACCGGACAATAGGCAAGCAGCTTGGTGAGAAGGCAACAACTAGTGGCACACATTTTTAGAAAATTTTAGAAAACACAAGATTACTGGCAATCTTCCTTGGTCTGGGGCTCCTGCAGTATCTAACCTCATAGGTTAAGGATGATTCTGAGAAAGGTCAGGACTGAGCCCAGAACTACACGGGAGGACCTGGTCAATTACCTGAAGAGTGCTGGGACCACAGTCTCAAAGATGAAAGTTTGTAACACACTACACCATCATGGATTAAAATCCTGAAGGGCATGCCAAAACACACAGCCAGAAGAACTAAGAAGTGGCTCCATAAGAAGCATTTCAAGGTCCTGGAGTGGCCTAGCCAGTCTCCTTATCTGAACCCAATAGAAAATCTTTGGAAACTCAATGTTGCCAAGCAACAGCCTCGAAACCTGAAAGATCTGGACATCTGTATGGAGGAGTGGGCCAAAATCCCTGCTGCAGTGTGTGTACAAACTTGATCAAAAACTACAGGAAATATCTGCCCACTGTAATTGCAAACAAAGTTCTGTTTTTCTATTTATCAAATACTTATTCTATGCGATAACCTTGAAATTAATTGCTTAGAAATCATACAATGTGATTTTCTGGATTTTTTTTTTTCTCACAGTTGAAGTGTAACTGTGTAAATTACAGACCTCTTCACACTTTGTAGGTAGGAAAACAAAACCTGCAGTCTATGAAATACTTATTTCCCCCACTGTATGTGAACTCCCAATGGCTAAGTTCAGGTTAGGTAAACTGATTACACTTAACTAGAAATGACTTGAGTGTATATGTGTGACTAGTTTTAATATAACTTTGGGGGTAAATGTAAGCTTGTGCGTGTCGCTGAAATGGCCACTGATGTCCTTAAAAGTACTAAGCAGGCAAGGAAGTTAGCAAATTAAAGAAACTCTTAATAAGGAACTGGTCCAAGCCAAGTTTAGGTAAGAGTATGTGTTGTACATAGTCCTCTGCTAACATTACAGCAAATACATTTATTTGTGCTACTTTTAAAAAGAACTATTTGCTCTATTAGACACTCTTGCAAAACAGTACCCAAAACTCTAAAAAATCTACTTTATCTCGAGCGATTTTCACCTGCCTTTGCAACAGGCTTTTAGCCAACTTCCTAGGTCTAAGGGACATGTTCATCAGCACAGAGCATGATCGCCTTCGCCAAATCATAATTCATACCCTTTTCAGGGACAGATCAGGTACAAGTTGAACACATTAGCACACAAGTAAATGTGATTTGAAGCATAATGTTACAAGTGAGTGTGTGTTTAAAGCAAATACTGTTTCTGTATTTTACATGGTTGAATCTATGGCTCTTGGTATTGCCTAGATCTTAGTTTCTCACCTCTGAGTCATAGCATAGATGGGAATCAACATCTTTGGAGAGACTGTGAAATCGTTGAATTAGTAGAACCAGACACTGAACTCAGCTTTCTCTCTTTTATCTGTCCTGAGTTTCTTCATTAGTAATCAGAAATCTTTAAACCAAGGATCTCGGTCTTGTCAGCATGTTCCAACTCATTCTAGCCATCACTGTCATCAGCACTCAGTTAGAGTCTGCCTGTCAGAAGAACATTAAACATGAACCCGCTGACAGAACAGAGCACTGTGCAACCATGTGATGAGAAACAGTCTGGTACCAATTACAGTGATACATACTTCAAGACTTCCTTTAAGATTGTGACTACATGAAGATTCAAAGAACTAACCAAGTTTAGCTGGGGGGTACAGGGGTAGTGGTATAAATATCTCTTCATGTGGGTCATGTGCTTATTAGAATATGTGAAATCCTGATCTTGTATAGTAATTTACATTTACATTTACATTTACAGTATTTAGCAGACGCCCTTATCCAGAGCGACTTACAAAAGTGCTTTAAGACA